>MU776236.1:18773-33831 GCA_026770625.1 Nicotiana glauca | reverse complement strand
TCATATTCATTCCATTTAGAATGTGATATATTTTTCAATGGAAAACTTTTATAAAGTTAATAAAGGAAGTTTGTCATATTCATTCCATTTAGAATGTGATATATTTTTCAATGGAAAACTTTTATAAAGTTAATAAAGGAAGTTTATCATATTCATTCCATTTAGAATGTGATATATTTTTCAACCAAGAGATACAATTTAATATTTTTGTCCAAATAGAAACTTTAATTTATTCACAATATTAATTATATCATATGTGCTATCAAAGAATATAATAATATTTCATTTGGACTAATAACTAAATTTATTTGACTAATTAAATTTCTTAATTTAATTATCAAATAATAAAGTAATTAATCATTTTGTAATGATCAGAACACTCGTTAGTGTGCGACCCCATAGGTTCAATACTAAGCCGGTAGTAAATTGATCACATCAATATACTAATCAAGGGTGGCGTCTAGCAACACTCCTTAACGACCGGATAGAATGAAGTATACAATTTACTCTCAAGAACCAGTAGAAGAATAGTGTAGTAATTCCTTCTCTCCTTATAGCTCTGGATCACCCTAGGATATGGTTCAACTGTCAAATCCAAATAGGCGACCAACTATGTGTTCATGTCAAATATAATCGACCATTGAATGACCTAAGAAACTCATTTCTTCTTTCATTCAATTGCCCCGGCCAATGTCTTAGTTTGGTCGTTTATAATTCATGACAACATGGAGCTTAAACTCATTACCAAGAGTTGACAGATTCCATCTTGGATCAATCACTAATTCTACAAGCATTTAACCGTACCCAATATCCTTTCAACTATCGCTCCAGGGCCATAGGTATCCAGTATCAAAGCACAATAAATAACTTGTCAATTACTATGACGATCTCATGTCAAATGAAATTCTTACATCACATTCTTCAAGAGAATATTCTATTGACTGTTTTTGGTAATTCTAATCATTAGGAATTATCCAATGAGTCGGTTCAATGATCATATCTTTATATGCATCATCTATATATGTGAATTAGTTAATGAGATCAACTAATCTTTATCCAATAAAGACGATCACATAAATATTGATCTTACCAGATTACCAATGTCCAAATTAACAATCCTACGATCAAGACAAATTTAGATTAAATTATAAGAAACTTGACTCTCATGATCAAGATCTCCATCACAATATCAAATCTCAAAACTTAATCAAGGAGCGTATCAAGTTAATCAAATAATTAATAATAACTATGATAAAAGAATATCAAATGCCATATATATTTTATATCAAATAACCTTCACAAAAATATATTCAAATCATCAAATATGATATTAGATTTAGTGCATATATACTATATCCCTAACAGTAACAAATGGAGGTCTTAGAGACATTTAGAGCAAAGAACTACGTTGCTTTCTAGACCGCTCACTCTTAGTCTGGAATGTTCAAACAGGAATGCACCTCAACGATAGATCTGGATGGTTCATACCAAAATCAACTAATAAAAACAAAAGGTAACACCAATTAGAACCACAACAGCCCTAAATCAGTTAAAGAAATAGAAAGCAAAGGCATCACAAACATTACGTGAATAAAAAATGTCCAACATACGCAATACATCACAAGATGTGATAGCAACGTGAAAGCTACAAAGAATTTTGAGTAAATCAGGATGTGGGATGGTCTCATTTCAGTGGATTTTTTATGAATCTAGCGACAGCAGATTGCATATCTGAAGTAAATGAAGTTCTTCACATGGGAATAAACTTCACCTTGGAAAGACTGAACTTCGAAGGCACAGCTTCAATCAGCTTGATTTATCACCTTAGTAACCTTAAGGGTAGGGGAAAATGGCTCATCAAGTTACCCTCAATAAAAATATGTACTATAATATTAGTTGTAGCAGAGATAAAACTCAGAAAGTGGACCAAGATTGTGCCCTTCCCAGTGGACGAGGTCGGCTTGCAGGTGGGTGGGTGGATGGGGGGCTTGTGTGGAGGTATCAAAATTGCAACCATAAGGTTGGACGTTATTTCTTAATCTCTCTGCTTTCTGAAAGCAGGGTGAAGGCACATATGTCGACAGAGCGACCTTCGCAACTTCAACTGGTGCTCTGCCGCTCTTTACTAAATTAGAAAGATCAAGGTCTTAATTATGTGAGGGCAAAACGACTAATAAGAGATCACTAGCTTTCTGATCGAAGAAACATAAGGGGCAAGGTTGATGTGTCATTGGGTTGGTGCGGCAACATATAAGAAATGACAACCCACCTAATTCACATAAAAATCGCCAACATAAACACAAATAAAAGCTTAATCCTGTAAACAAAGTGAATCACTTATACTTTTGGATATCAGATATATGACAAATGGTTTTTTGGTCCCTCACATCTAGTGATTAAGACATTGTTTTCCCAAGTCGAATATATTTTACATTTTTTTGTTGAAGCATAAATATATTTTACATTTATGCGAAGGTGAGATAAGAATTAATGGCAACAGTTTCCATCAAAATGATTTAAAGAAGGAGGAGACTACGTTTTCCTGGATTGGAAGGTTTGAGTTTTACAGATTCATCTAACAGATCATGCAGTTGAGTTCATACATCTTCTTAAATAGCATTTACTTACATAGATCAGGCTTCTATCAAGAAACATTAGGATTGGAATTTTTATTTAGAGGGGTTTCTTAGTATGTAATTCAAAAAACCACTATTTAGTTTACAGCTCTGTGATACAACTGTTATCCCCAAAACAACATTTTCAAAATTTCAATGGACTAAATGCGTCCTTGTATCTCCAATATTTTGTTTTGCATTACCATCAGAATATTTTTTGCAAAACCAATAGTTATCCACCAGAGACTTCATGAAAAACTCACTCGTAACTCCATCAATCGGTGACAAACTACTACTGCAGTTACACAGTTTGCAGCATAAAGTTTAGGAACTTCCTAGCAACAAGTAAAGCACACATGTCTTGCTCCAGAAATTAAACAAGGGTATGTTTATTCAAGTTAATAGGGCCCTTGAAAGGCTAAAAGTAGATCCATCAGCCAAGTCATAGTTTTTCATATCAACTAAGCAGTCATTACTCATTTCATGAGGATGGTGCTCATTATCTCTAACAAACGACTAGAGCAAAAAATCACCTATAAACTGCTCAAAACTTCAAAAACAGAAAGCAAACCACAATTTGTATAATCTCATCATGGGTACATGCTTGCTACAGCGATTGCAAGCTCTATGCTTCAAAGATTCCACTAGAAGGTTGAGGCTTCAAGCACCAAAGGTAAAAATCGAGAAACTACGGAACTGACCAAGCATGAGCTTTCACTCGCTTGACTCACCAAAAACGTTAAATATTTGCAACCATTGATCATCGGTCTGAATTTTCATTCAGGAAAGTAACTAATACAGGAGCCTCATAACAAGTCATTGTACATGTTAGGATTAATGGCCTAGTTTTGGATGCTGCACATGTTGACCATGTAAAGAGATTGACATTTTGCGTGTAGTAAATATGGCGGGCTTATTGAGCAATCTGAGTTAAGCACACAAGACACTTGTTCGAGTTGTTCTCCCAAAAGCTATAGACGCTTGATTACTGAGATCCTCTGCGAAGGAAATATAACCAGTCCATTGCACTATTACTGATTCCAAGAAGTAGAAAGTGAATAACATTCAAGTTAAGGCTCTCCCACACTACTATGGAATTCATATGAAACCAGAAAGTCAAGAGCATCCAACAAAAGGCTCCTCCTAAAAGATACAGATAAATAGAAGTCAGAAAGTTCCTGAAAAATTAGCTACCCTTTCTAATCCAATTTAACATATCTATTTTAGCATCAAACACATTCAATGCAGAAGCACAGAAAAGGTAGGTTCCAAGGTAAAGGCTCAATTATCATCTTAGATGTCCTAACTTAACCCCTCCTCCAACCCCTATCTCAGAAAAAGAGATTGCCAGTTCCCAAGAAGATAAGAAACACTTTGGATTATATCTAAATCAAACACTTATTATTCACTCGAACAGGCTTAATAAAATAAGTACAACTCTGCCTTCTCCTTCCTTATCTTTCTTTATTTATTGTTGGATATTCTCAGACCATGTTGGTCTTGTTGCGTCGAACAATTGTAGTAGTTGCTCATGACTAGTGACACCCGAGGTCGGGCTTGTATTTTGTTCCGCATTGTTTTGGGCTTTCACTTTATGCCTTTTATTGAATTGATGCTAAAAACCTGATTTCACTTGAGTTTAAATGAATAATGGAAATGTTTGTTGGTGAGTTGGCTGGCCTAGTATCATAATAGGCTCCATCACGATCGGGTTGGTTTTTAGGTCGTGACATGTTGGTATCAGAGCCTAGGTTACATAGGTCTCATGGGTCATGAGCAGGTTTAGTAGAGTCATGCGGATCGGTACGGAAACGTCTGTATTTATCCTCGGGAGGCTGTAGGACCTTTAGGAAAAACTTCACATTCTTGAATTCTTATCGCGCGTCCTTGATTCAGCTAGAAATGTAACTCTTTGAATTCCTACCACACATTCGTATGCGCACATGAGCGCTCGATATCAGTTGTGCCTTGACGGCTTGTGATTGCCTGATCAAGGGGCAAGGTAGGTTTTTTCGTGTGTTGATGTTGGGCCAGTCTGGAGGACTTGAGGCCGGGCCTTTGCTTTAGCTTGAGCCCTGAGATGTTGATTTTGTGAGCGCATGTTTTTGGAGTTATATGATAGATAAGTGTCCCTATTAGGGGAAGTGATGATTGGATAGTTATGTGATGAGTATTATGTGACTACGAGATGTGTTGATTTTAATGAGATGAGAAGGGTCTGCTTAGGGGTAGTAAGAACTATCCGGTGCTTGATTTTCATCGTGTTTTGATGTATGGCCCGAGTTGTGGGCATGATGAATGATCCATTTCATGTTGTCTAGTTGGGAAATGGAGTAAATTTCATGTCGTGATATAAGTTCAGACTCAAGAAGGGTAAGTGATCGGGTAATAGTTATGATTGTGAAAGAGTATACATAGATGTTTATTTGAGGCGAAACAGGTGGGTTATCTCCTGCGAAGTGTTCTGAAGTTTGTGTGATCCTTATGTTGTTCGTTGGAAGACCTATTTTACCAATGAAATATATGTTATGCAATTTGAATTTTGATCGCTTAAGAGAGTGGGCTTGACTGTTACGAGGGTGAATGCGAGATTTGCAGAAGGTATGAAGTACTAGATGGTCTGTGTTTCATGAGCTTATAAAGGATTGAGTTTAATCTCAGTATGATATTATGGCAGTAATAGAGTATATGCATTATGAGTTATTGCATGTTTAGATCCATAACTTTGAGCCAAGTGCGAGAGTCTAGTATTGATTAGTTTATTGCACAGTTATGTGCTATGTTGGTTCCAGGTTGAGGTGTACTGGTGAATCAGTTATGGCTTACAGAGGATGAGACCGAGGATGGCTCGAGTAAAGGAAATTTCAATAAAGGTAATTTTATGCTTTAAGGGTGTATGAGAATCACAGAATGAGTTGAGTTGTATTGGTAAAAGGATGTTTAGTGCAGAGGACAGGAAATTGCTTGGTTGCATTAAGGTGAGGTTACCTTCTGCGGTGTCGGAGTGCTAATGGAGCACATTTCATCCGGTCCATATGATCGGTCAAATTGCCGTTTGAGTAGAGTGGATGACTCTCGAGAATGATTTTAATAGGTTCTGGACTTTTACCTGTAATAATTGGAGATTTTGAGGTTGTATATTTGGATAGAAACTGAGGTTTGCATTGGAGGGTGTCGAGACTTGTGGTGTTTCTGTATCATTATGGATTCTACATATCAATATCAGGAAGGCGAAGGCAATGGCTTTAGATTCGCAGGAAGTCCATTCAGGTTGAGCATTTTGAAAGTGGTACTTCTGGAAATATTTAAGAGAGTATTCAACGGCTTATGAGCCTTAGACGTTGCGGTTTCATATTGAAGTCTCGTGTGGTGAGTCTGAATTAAGGATTGCGGTATTATGACAATGGAAAATATCAATTTGAAGGAAATTTAGAGTAACTTGGATGAATAGGACATCTTGGTAGTAGGCCGGAGCGGCATGATAAGGGATATGATTAGTTCTTTGGATGTTTATGAGGTAATGAGTTTCTACAGGTGTTTCGTGGCAATGCTCTTGGATTTTTGGTGACTCGCGTAGCTTGGTTGAATTAGAAGGATTCAGTCCTGACTGTTTAGTTTTGTGCAAAAAGGGTTCGGAGAGTTCTTGATGGTTTCTACCATGATTAGAGATGTATATTTTTTATGAGCGTGAGGGGCATGGGATGTATAGTGATTTTCTTCTAGATAGGATCAATAGAAAGTTCTTGGCTAGTTAAGTACATAGTTGCTTATGGCTCGAAATGGATATGAAGCTCTCATGGTTATTCTAGGATGGTATGGTATATGCGGTATATTGTATAGGATTGAGATTTGCATGAGTAAGGTCACGGTTCAGTCTTGAAAGGAGGCTCACAAATTCTTAGGTAGCGGGGATAGTTTCAGATGACTAGATAAATGAGATCACCGATTATTGTGGCTTGATGTGGGTATACATTTTTGGAAGGGCGATGTGTTTGAATTGAGAATACTTCATTAGTATTGTGTCACTCTCTTGTCGGATCGACTGCTGATATTCGAGGTTTCTTGGTGGCACAGAAGAATTATAGGATACCTCTTGTGAGATGATTGGGTATTAGAGGTGTGTTGTATATTTGGATGGTGGATCTGGGATCAGATATGGTGATTCGTGTGCTTTATGGATTTGGATACTGGGGGTTCTTATAAACAGGTTATGTCGTGATTGTGAACCGCATATATCGGTCTTCTGTGGTAACTATTGGAGGTTTGGAGACCCGAGTGGATCTTTTTTTGCTTGGTATGCTAGATTTTGGATGTGATATTGGGCATACACTGGTTGTCTCAATATCGTGTTATTCTGGACTGTTGTGCTAAGACTGCAAAGTCAGCTATGCCGGGGATGCCACGGATTGAGTGGCAAGGTTCAACGGATTATGTTTCAAGTAGGGTGATTTCATTTTTGAAGACCCAGCGAATGGCTGGAAAGGGTTGTCTTTCTTATTTGGTCTTCGTGATAGATGTCAGTGCAGAGACTCCTACCATTGATTCAGTTCCGATGGTGAGGGATTTTCCGGATGTGTTTGTAGACATGTGATTTTTGACCCTCCCCAGGATTTTTCATATTTTTAGCGTAAAATATTTAGTTTAACCCTAATATAGCTATTTCAGCTATTTTTGACTCTTCACTTTATTTTCATCACAAAAATAAAAAATACAAAAAAAGATATATAAATTTTAGTTTATGTATTTCTCAAAAACCTGAAAAATACAAAAATAGCACCTTATTTTTAATCTTTATATAATTTCGAAAATTACAAAAAATAGTTTTATTAATATTTTGTAGCCATTTTAATCTTTTAAAAATACAAAAATAGTACTTTATATTTTTATCTTTATATAAAACGAAAATTACAAAAAAAAAAAATATAGTTTTATTTTAATTGTTAGTCTCATTTTAATAGTTATTTTGTTTACGTAGGATTAATTAAATAAAATCGTATTTTCACTTTCGATTGCGGGCAAAGAATAATATTCGGGTTCAAACGACCCATTTTAAGCCTAATTTTCGGACCTAGCCCATAATAATCCGAGCCCACCACACGTGGGGGACACGGACAAAACACAAGAACATGGGCACAAAACACAAGAACATGGGCTTACACTCTCACGAGGGGGAGCTCACACGTTACTCTCTCATTTTTAAAGCTCACGGACACAATACACACAAAAGGAGGGGATACATATGCATGGTTTTTTGATCTTCTTCAGAAAAAAGGGACTGGTGCTTCTCCTTCTTCATGATGAACCAAAAAACACTAACAAAACCCTAAACCTTCCCCAACGTCGACCACCAAACAACCCACCCCACGTGTGATTTTTGACCATCCCCAGGATTTTTCATATTTTTAGCGTAAAATATTTAGTTTAACCCTAATATAGCTATTTCAGCTATTTTTGACTCTTCACTTTATTTTCATCATAAAAATGAAAAATACAAAAAAAGATATATAAATTTTAGTTTATGTATTTCTCAAAAACTTGAAAAATACAAAAATAGCACCTTATTTTTAATCTTTATATAATTTAAAAAATTACACAAAATAGTTTTATTAATGTTTTGTAGCCACTTTAATCTTTTAAAAATACAAAAATAATACTTTATATTTTTATCTTTATATAAAACGAAATTACAAAAAAAATATAGTTTTGTTTTAATTGTTAGTCTCATTTTAATAGTTATTTTGTTTACGTAGGATTAATTAAATAAAATCGTGTTTTCACTTTCGAGTGCGGGCAAAGAATAATATTCGGGTTCAAACGACCCATTTTTAAGCCTAATTTTCGGACCTAGCCCATAATAATTCGAGCCCACCACATGTGGGGGACACGGAAAAAACNGGGGGGGGGGGGAGCTCACACGTTACTCTCTCATTTTTAAAGCTCACGGACACCATACACACAAAAGGAGGGGATACATATGCATGGTTTTTTGATCTTCTTCAGAAAAAAGGGACTGTTGCTTCTCCTTCTTCATGATGAACCAAAAAACACTAACAAAACCCTAAACCTTCCCCAACGTCGACCACCTCTTCCCCGCCAGTCGACCACCAAACAACCCATCCCACGTCGAGACTGTTCCGTCGTTAACCAGCGACACCACCAAGCTACTGCGTTGGACCCGTCTACTGTCATCGCCAACACCACCAGCCTCCCTCGACCATACTCAACAACGATCCCCTCACCTATCCGTCGACCACCAGTCGTCTTCTCCGACCAGTAGCGAACCAAATGACTATAGTTGTTTCTTCTGAGCTGCTTCGTGTTCAACCTCACTGCCACGAACGACTAGCCATGAACGACCAGCCATGAACGACCATCAAATGCTGCTGCTTCGTCTCCCTCACGTCTTCTTCGAACCAGCAGCAACCCAGTAACAACCAACCTTGGCTACATCTAGACCGCCCTCCCATGTTTCTCCAAATGACCATACACGCACACACACAGCCATACCTCTCATTTTGCTTTCCGGCGAGTTTCGAAGCTTCCATGTCGAGGTTCCGGTTCATTAGTTTCGTTGTTTCAGCTCGCTGGTTATGGCTCTGTTTGGTTTGACGATCGAGTTGTAAACTTCCAGCTTTGTTTATCAACATTGAGGTTCGTTTCTGACATTTATTTTGAGTTGATATCGGTTACTACCATGTCCGAGCTTGAATAAATAGGCTGCAGATGTTGTTTAAATCTTTCGAGTTTTAGATTTGTGCTTATGTTATTGCTATCTCAAATTGACATGCTTAGTTGGCTGCTTTTATTAATTTTTTTCTCTCTTCGTTAAATTAGTTTGTTGTTTTTTTCTTTAAGTTAGGTGTGTTGTTTGCCTCATTCACCAGCTTGTTTGAAATTAGTTTGAGGATTTTCTAAGCATACTGAGTAGCTTACTGTTGTTTCCATGGACTTTTGCTTATTTCCGCAAAATTGAATTAGGTAGAGCAAAGACAAATGGGTTGTTTCATTTTTCAAAGTAGTTTGGCTTTTTAAAATTAATTAGGACATTTTCTTTATTTTTAGAGACAAAAAAAGTAGCAAATCATAGTCGCTTTTAGGTTTGCCTTTTAAATAAAAAATAAAAATGAGATGAGCCTCGCCCAATAAAAATGCAATAAATCGCGGGGCACTTATAGATGTATATATTGAAAATACTTAGACTTCAGGATGTGCCGTTAAGCGAATTGCACGACTTTCCCCAAAATAATAACGCGTTAGTCACTTTAGGCGCGCTTTTAATAATTTACTTTCTTAAACACGGGTGCACATTTATGTGACCCAAATCGAAATCTCAACGGAGTCAAAATATGTCAATAACTACGGGTACATCGATTGTGACGTGGTTCAAGATGTATTTTCATGAAGTTACAATTCTTTTAAAATAATAAATGAGACGAGCCTCGCCAAATAAAACGCAAGCTGCGGGGCCCTTTATATGTGTTTGTAAAATTACTTAGATTTCGGGATGGGCCGCTTAGCAAAATTTTACGGCCTTGCCCAAAATAATGATACGCTAGTCGCTTTAGGCGCGCCTTTAATAATTTACTTTCTTAAACTTGGGTGCACATTTATGTGACCCAAATCCAAATCTTAATGGAGTCGAAATGTGTCGATAACCACGGGTACATTGATGTGACGTAGTTCGAGATACGTTTTTACAACGTTGCAATTCCTTGTTAAAATAATAATAATAATAAAAGTGGTAATGAGTTAAAATTTTCACATAGGTTCAACATGTATTTAAAATCAGATAATTAAGCCGAATATGATAGTTGAGCGACCGTGCAAGAACCACGGAACTCGGGAATGCCTAACACCTTCTCCCAGGTTAACAAATTTCCTTACTTAGATTTCTGGTTCGCGGACTGTAATACAGAGTCAATCCTTTCCTCGATTCGGGATTCGACTGGTGACTTGGGACACCATTAATCTCCCAAGTGGCGACTATGAATCTCTTAAAAAACAAATCCCATTTCGATTGTCCTTTAATTGGAAAAAACTCCCTTTACCACGCCCCTCGCGGGGTGCGGTAGTGCCAAAAAGAGGTGTGATAGTGTTTCCTGTTGCCGAGTATGTCCCCGGACAGGGTTATGGATTTTTCTATTGATCTAGTGTCGGGCACCGTATCATATGGCACCGACGAAGTTAAATGAGTTGAAGGAGATGCTTTAGGGACTCCTTGATAAGGGGTTCATTGGTAGGCCAATATGGATGTGTGCGAGTCGGCTTGGTTGACTCCGAGTTATATTATTGTGGGAAGTGTTGATTCAGTTATTATTGAGCTTATTAGAGATCTGGGGAGATCTATAAGTAACCTTTCCGTGTTGCAAGGCGTTGAGATTTGTTGGTTATAGGCACATGTGGTGCGGTTTTATTGGGGTCTCTCAGTGGAATTCGAGTGGGAAGAGTATTGGAAATTGCTCGGCGGATGGCGTATCAGTTGTGTCCTTTCGGGTTGGTGTAATGTTATGTCAATTGATTCGCCGTGGGTATGATGATTTGCTTTTTGGTTCTATACATCACATTGCACGCGGTTGTCGATTTTGAGCATAGCGACTTGATTTGTTTCATGTGGACCAGTGTTTGGATAGGGTCGCATATTGCAGCGAAGTTATGTGGAGGTATGACCCTTTGGGTTAGATTTGTGTGTTCTTTTTCTACAATGTGTGCTGGGTTCCTAGCATTGTGTTGTGGTTGTAGTGGTGAGCGTGTGGTACAACTCTCTCATTTGAGGCTTTTACAAGATTTGAGTATGTTCAAATTATTGCTTATGGGTGCGCGGATTGCACGAGTTGTGGCTTTAGTTTGTATTGATGTGTCATGTTACCAGAGTAGTTGTGTTGGATTAGATGAGATCGTTGGGATCTATAATGAATACAAACAGATTTAATTTCAGCATGTTGGAAGGATAATATCGATGTTCGGCTTAGAAATTGCCATGGTCCTTGCCAAAGGAGAAGTGACTTCACGAATGGTTGATCTGAGGAGTTGTTATGACTTCTTACATGTTTCATTTATCATTGGCAGTATACGGAAGTGTTGGAATGAGGCTTTATTTGATAAAAGGTTTATTATCGAAATTCGATTGTTTTAAGCAAATGCTGTGATTAAAAGTAATCGCTACTAGTGTTTGAGTTATGTGGTATGTCATGAAATTGCACATGAGGTTGCAGGTATGGATTATTACAGCTTGTTCAGAGTATAAATGTGAAATTCTAATCTTGTAGATAATTTCAGAAGTGGAAATATGGTTCTAAGGTTTATGGGATAGGTTGGATTGCGAAATTTCAGTTACATTGTATTATCGGACCTATGTGAGATAGGGTGACATGGGATCACCCCCGGGTATCTGCATGGTAAGGTTATACAACGAGTTGTTGGCTTTTGGAACAACTATGGGCACGTTCGGGGACGAACGTATGTTTAAGTGGGGGAGGATGTAATGACCCGACCAGTCGTTTTAAGCTTTTGCACTTCGTTCGCCATTTATCGGGCATGACTAGCCCCATGTTATGTATTGCGACTTATGTAAATAGTAAGTTTTGGTTTTCAGGTTAATTTTTTCATTTCTTTATCTATATTTTGCCATTAATCGGAATAGATATGGAAGGATGATTCTCAGCTTGATGCCTTAAATTTGAAAGGTTTGGCTCAGTCTTGACTTTTTAGTATTTGATCTCGGATTTGGGTTTTTATAATTTGGCTAGATCCGTTAGGTGATTTGAGATTTAGGAGCGTGGCCGGAATGTAATTTGGAGATCCGTGGTAGATTTAGGCTTGAATTGGCAAAATTTAAATTTTTGGCATTTTCCCGTTGATAGGTGAGATTTCGATATAGGGGTTAGAAGGGAATTCCGGAAGTTGCAGTAGGTTCGTTGTGTCAAATGTGATTTGTGCGCAAAATTTCAGGTCATCCGAAAAAGGTTTGGTTGACTTTTTGATCAAAAATGGAATTCGGATGTTTTTTTAGTTCTTAGGCTTGAATATGTTGCTATTTGGTCGATTCGATGTTGTTTGAGGTGTTTTGGAGATTGGTGTAAATTTGTTTAGTGGTATATGACTTGGTCATGATTTTGGTTGAGGTCCTGAAGGCCTCGGGGTGATTTCGAATGGTTGACGGGAAGTTTGGGGTTGTGAATTTGCAGTAAAGCTGCTGAATTTTTTGCCATAACCGCACTTGCGGCTTGGGGACCGCAGGTGCGAGCCCGCAGAAGCGGAACTTTGGGTGCACCTGCGAAGGCGCAGGTGCGAGTATATGATCGCAGGCGTGGGAGCTGGTGGCTTAAGTTAAAATAGTATGTGCAGTCATTTTGGTGCAGATGCATAATGGGGACTGCAGATATATATATAAAGGCTCCTTTGTGATTTTCAGTCATTTGTTCATCATTTTTGTGTGATTTTGGAGCTCCAAACTGTGATTTCATGAGGGAGTCGAGTGTTGATACAAAGATAAGCTACTTAGGCTTTGTATCTTGTGTTTATGGTGATTATTTCATTTTTTAATCTTGAAAATTAGTAGGAAAAATTAGAGAAAGAGTTGGGAAATTAGGGCTTGAAATTGGAGAGTAAAATTGGGGAATTGAGGGGTCATTTGAGGTCCGATTTTGATGATCTTGGTATGTATAGACTCGTGAGAGTGTGAGGATTCTAGTTTTGGTGACTTTTACCGGAATCCGAGGCATGGTCCCGGGGGTCGGGTTTTGACTAATTTCGGTTTTTTGATGTAATTTGATTATCTTCGAGTTGTCTTGTTCCCTTAGCATATTTTGATGGTTATATACTGATTTTGGTTAGATTTGGGGCTTTTGGAGACCGAATCGAGAGGAAAAGGCGTCGCGAGCTAGGATTTGGCTTGGCTTCATGTAACGACCCGGCCGGTCGTTTTTTGGAATTTACGCCCCGATCCCACCTTAACTGCTTTCCCTAAGTTCATTTCTGCTATTTTGATTTGCCGGGACGTTTGGTATTAGAATTCGGAGTGTTTTGGGACACTTAGTCCCTAAATGAGAGTTTAAGAGTTTAAAAATGGCCGTATTAAGAACAGTGTGAAGACGACCTCGGAATGGAAATCCGATGGTTCCGTTAGCTCCGTTAGGTGATTTTGGGGTTGGGAGCGTGTTCGGAATGTTATTTGGAGGTCCGTAGCTATTTTAGGCTTAAAATGTCGAAGTTTGAATTTTTGAAGTTTCCGGTCCGATAGTGAGTTTTTGATCCGAGGGTCAGATTTGATTTCCGGAAGTTGCTGTAGCTCCGTCACGTCATTTAGGATGTGTGTACAAAATTTCAGGTCATTCGGACGAGGTTTGGTTAGGTTTTTGATCGAAAGCGTATTTGGTTAGAATTTGAAGTTCTTAGGCTTGAATACTTGATTTAATCAGGTTTCCGGTGTTGTTCAAGGTGTTTTGAGGAATGGTGCAAGTTCGAATAAGGTATTAGGTGGTATTGGTGTTTTTGGTTTGGGTCCCGGGGGTCTCGGGATGATTTCGGATGGTCAACGGGTTAGTTTTGGAAGTTAGAAGGAAAAATTGCAGCAGGCTTCTGTTGTTTTCGCTTCTGCGGCTTGGGAATCGCAAAAACCCTTTAGTGAGAAACCGCAGAAGCGGTTATTTTTGCCGCTTAAGCGGGACCGCATAAGTGGTCCCTTGTCTGCAGAAGCGGAAATGTCTGGGCAGAAATAGGAAATTTCGAGGGTTTAATTTCATAAGTTTGGAAATCAATTTTGAGCTCGGGCAAGGGCGATTCTGAGAGGATTTTGAAGAGGAGATTATTGGGTAACATTTCTATGATCCTTTCTAGTTATATTCCATCATTTAGTAGTTAAATCCACCTTTTGAATTCGAATTAAGGATCGAAATTGGTTAATTTGGGGTAAAACTTCTTAGACCTAACTATTGGGTTTTGAGGGGGCATTTGACCTCCGATTTATGACATTTTTATATGGTTAGACTCGTGAGAGTACGAGGTTTCTGAAAACGTAAAAATTATTCGATTCCGAGACGTTCGTTGGAGGGGCATTTTGGTTATTTTACCTATTTTGCGCCCTAGCCTTAATTTTATTAGTGGAATCAGTTATTTGCAATGTTGTTTACAATATGTAATTGGTTTGAATAGATTTGGGCCACTCGGAGTCGGATACTCGTGGCAAGGGCATCGTTCCCTAGTTGATTTCTCACCGGTTCGAGGTAAGTGGCTTGCCTAAGCTTGTGTGAGGGACTTCGTCCCTTAGGATGTGATAATTGGTAATTGAATGCCTTGTACGCGAGGTGACGAGTGCGTACTTGAGCAAATTATTAAAACCCGAATTTTTACTTAACTACTTGATTTGGATTCTCTTTCATATTTGCCTCACTTTACTTGCTTTCATAGCCCGTGCTAGCGTAGAAGAGCATGTTTAATTGATCCAA
>MU776236.1:0-16850 GCA_026770625.1 Nicotiana glauca | reverse complement strand
TTCAGTATTTTGTATTAAAGTGTATGTGCCAGGCGGCAACCGTATACATTACTCATGTTATTTAGTTTTGATTATAAATTTTGCAAATGTTGTTACTTCCGCAATGTGTTAGGCTTACCTGGTCGTGAAGACTAGGTGCCGTCATGACGTGTTCACAATTGGTGAACTAGGGTCGTGACACTTCAGGTAAGTAACGCTTCCAAACATGGTTCTGAGGGTTCGAAACCCTGAACTATGTGTTCTATGATTGCTATTGAGGTGACGCAATGCCAAGTGACGGGCGTGCACCATGAGAAATTTGGCCTGGATCATTCCATGGCACCGTTTAGCTACTCTTTTATGTTGATATTGTGTTGTAATCATATGATTAAGTTGATAAGCTGCAAATTATGCTAAATATTATGTTAAGGCTTCATGCCGATATTGTTGAGACCCTAGAGGTCGTTTCTTGCTGTCATGTCATTAGTTCATGTACATTCTATACTCAGTCCTGTTCATGCATATTATATAATGCATCAGTCTCGATTATTGCTATTTGACACATCATATCATTGTTCGGGCTTGTATCATGAAATCTTAGCCCGTGTGCGTGAGACTGGAGAGTATTGACTGAGTGAGGCCGAGAGCCGGATATTCATTGACAGTATGGGATTGGCTTGCACGCCGCAACAATGATATTGATCATGCCTTCGCTGGCATTGATATAGCGCTTGGACCTAGAGAAGCCCCTCTAAAGTCTTTACACCCCCAGTGAGCACATTAGTTGATGATATTGAGGGATGGATCTTCCCCGGACATGGATCTTGTCCGAAGTATTGGTATGGAGATGGATCTTCTATGTAAGGCTGGATTGGCCTGTTCCTCGGTACCGGAGACTGATAATCTGTGATGTGTGTGTATATATATATATATATATATTCCGGGATGGACCTTTCCTGGGCCTTGTGAGCCATATATGGTACCAAGTCATTATTATTACCAGAAGTTGGACCTTCTCCGTAGGCTGGATTGGCCTTCCTCAGTACTGAGTGAATTCTTTCAGAGACGTATATATATACGGGATGGATCTTCCCTAGGCCGTGCGATCCATATATAGTACTGAGTGGACAAGCATCGAGTTATTGAGAACTTGAGTTACTTGGCATAGTGCATTTTATTCAGTATGTGCATTGGCATGTAGATGTAGCAGAGCTTATACTCCTTTATCACGTCCATACTTGCTCTAGTTCCCTGTTATGAGCTGTTTAATTAACTGAAAGCATGCCTACATTTCTGTACGATATTCCTATTTATCCTACGAAGAGGTTGAGTTCGTCGCTACCTCTCAGTCCATAATTTGGACTTGTTACTTACTGAGTTGGTGTACTCACGTTACCCCTGCACCTTGTGTACAGATTCAGGTATCTCGGGCCACATTAGCAGCTGATGATTATATCATTATGGACTGTTCCTTGGAGATTGCGAGGTAGCTGCTTGGCGACCGCAATTCTGCCTTCTCCTTTCTTATCTTCTTTTATTTATTGTTGGATATTCTCAGACCATGTTGGTCTTGTTATTTCGAACAGTTGTAGTAGTTGCTCATGACTAGTGACACCCGAGGTCAGGCTTGTATTTTGTTCCGTATTATTATGGGCTTTCACTTTATGCCTTTTATCGAATTGATGCTAAAAACCTTATTTCACTTGAGTTTAAATGAATAATGGAAATGTTTGGTGGTTAGTTGGTTGGCCTAGTATCACTATAGGCGCCATCACGACCGAGTCGGTTCTTGGGTCGTGATACCCATATTGAACTTTGATATTTCCAGTATTCACGAGATTCAAACCCAATTTTAATTGGTCTATTAATTAATGAGAAAAAGCAACATATGAGTATTCATAAAGAACTTTGTAGTTCTTTAATATTTACCTGTAACGACCCGACCGGTCATTTTGAGCTCTAGTATGTTGTTCAGCAGTCTGAAGCCATGAAAAACTTCATTTCAGGTATTATGACTTGTATGCGTGATCGGAATTAAGTTTCGGGAAGTTCAGAGTTGATTTTGAAAGAGAATTCTCATTTCGGAAGCTTAAAGTTGAAAGAATTAACTAGGATTGGAATTTTGAGTAAACGACCTCGGAATCGGGATCTGAAGGTTCCAGTAGGTTCGTATGATGATTTCAGACTTAGGCGTATGCCTAGATCGGGTTTTGGATGAACCGAGAGCATTTTGGCGCCTATTGTGTAAAGTAGCATTTTGAAAGAAATTTCATAAGTTTGGGTTGAAGTGCGTTTCAATGATATCGATGTACGTTTGGGATTCCGAGTCCGGGAGCAGCTTCGTATGGTGATTCAAGAGTTGGGAGCGCGATCGGAAGTGAATTCAGAGGTCCGTAGGTCATTTTGGAGCCGTTTGGCTAAAGATAGGAATTTGAAGATTTTTGAGAAGTTTGACCGGAAGTAGACTTTTTGATATCGAGGTCAGAATCCGATTCTAAAAGTTGGAGTAGGTCCACAATGTCGAATATGACTTGTGTTCAAAATTTGAGGTCAATCAGATGTGATTTGATAGGTTTAAGCATCGAAAGTAGAAGTTGGAAGTTTTAAAGTTATAAAGCTTGGATTGGGGGTTGATTCATGATTTTAGCATTGTTTGATGTGATTTGAGGCCTCGAGCAAGTCCGTAATGTGTTTTGAGACTGGTTGGTGTGATTGGTCGGGGTCCTGGGGGCCTCGGGTGTGTTTCGGGTTGTATCGCGCTCTTATTTGATGTTTCAACATTGTTTATTTGGACATAATGGGGTGCCATATTAAGAAAATGAGCTCCAAATTAAGTTTTTATTGAGCCATTAGATCCGTACCGTAATTTCGGAGCCATAGCAAAAAGAATCGTCGAATTTGAACATCGTATGAGGGAGTTATGCTAATTTCCGTGTCGAGAAAACTGCTGGTTGCTGTCATAACCGCAGATGCGGAAATTTTCCACAGATGCGGAAATTTTCCGCAGATGCGGGGCTGCAGATGCAGTCAAATTCCCACAGATGCAGAAACTGCTGAAGGCAGCTGGAGGCAGAGAGGTTTCTTTATAAATCGAAGTTTGGCTCATTTTCACTTCATTTCTTCCATGGGAGCCGATTTTGAAGCAACTTTGGAGTGCCATTTTCATCACCAAGCATGAGGTAAGTGATTTATATTAGTTTTGAGTATATACAAAGTTTATATATGGATTTAGACTTGGAAAATAGTAGAAAACTTGAGGTTTGAGGGAAAACCTAGAAAACTAGTATTCTTGGATTTTGACCACGATTTTGGGTATGGAATTTGGAGAAAATCATATATTTGAGTTTGTGAGGCCATGGGTAATCTTTATCTTCGAAAAATTTTGGATTACTGTCACGTGGGCCCGAGGGAATTTTTTGTCAATTTTTCGATCGGGGTTAGGAATTGTTATAAATTGGATTATAATGAGTACCTTAGCATATATTAATGGATTTACATAATTATTGGCTAGCTTTGGAGCGTTGCGCATCAATTCGAGTCTTCAGAAGGGCGTGGAATGTTGGTTATGGACCTTCGGAGCGAGGTGAGTCTCCTTTCTAACCTTGTAAGAGGGAATTGTCCCTGTGAGCACGTGATTTTTGCCCTATATGAGAATTACTCTAAAAAATTCAAAATAAAATAGTTTTGTGTTGTTGGTAATTTTTGTGGATTTTGTGTTATTTTTCTCTTATTGTTCCCATTTGTCCGTGCATGTTTATTTGTTAAATTAGTGAAAAAATACAAAAAATATATGGCATTCGCATTTAGGATTTAATTTTACAATTACGAGTAATTAAGTTTGTTTAACAAAAATGAAAAATCACAAAAATGTGTACTTGCATTTTTAGCATTTAATGTCGAATTGTGTGATTTTCTTTTTGTGTGATAATTATTACTAAGAGTTAATTAGTATTTAAGTTAATTTTTGATTTTATGATTTAATCTAGGATTCTTGGTTTTTAAAATTAGGAAATAAAAAGAAAATGAAAGAAAAGAGAACAAAAATAGAAGAGAAATCGGACTGGGCCGTCCAAATTGAACAAAAAAACCAAGCCCAAAACTCCAGCCCATTGCCGCCCAGTTTAGTCCATCTCCAAGACGTCCAAACGACGTCGTTTTTGTCACACCCAATCTGGGCCGTTGGATCTCACCTATCCAACGGTCGAGATCATCTCTCCCATAACCCGACCCTGACCCGTTCTCTATATCCGGTCCAACTCGCCCCTCATTAAACCAAATGACACAGTCTCGTATTAGTGAAAGGATCCAGGCCGTTGATCTGGATTGATCCAACGGTCAGGATTCAATCTCTAGCCCTATATATAAACAGCCAAACACACCCCACACCCCCAAGATAAATCCCCCCTCGTCGTCTCTGAGCCCTCAGAGACCAAATAGCCCTCCGCCTTACTCCGCCACCCTTCGCCCACCGAAAATTGCCTCACGGCGGTTCCGGTGGCCCAAACCTCCCCTAGTTTTACACCTTAGGTTCGCCTCGACCTCCCCGTTCCAAAACCCTGAACCTTATCCTTTGAATCCCAGCCGATGTCTTCGAATCTTCAATCGAAGAATCAGTTAAAAACGTCACCATGTCCAATTGGTCCCAAATTAACACCATACCACCACTAGACTTCCCTTATCCCTAAACCATCATTTGTTTCCCTCGAATGTTACCCTAGATTCTTGAATTTTAAACCGAAAGAACGAGCCCCGGAAGAACCAAACCTGGAATCGATCCAAACAAAGAAAAACTTGAGGTTGTGGCCGTCCTTAGTTGTGTGTTCTCAGTCGAGAACACTCGATTAAGGTCCGTTTCGGCATCAAACCTAAGTTGAAGTTTCGAGTAGGACAAATGGGAGCTAGGTCTGAAATTTTGAGGTATTTCTTCTCTTTTTCTTACTTTTATTTTTTGTTCTAGTTTATCTGTTTAAGTTTCATTGTAATTCGTCATTTTGTCAATTAATTCTTCCTCCTCCTTCGGACCTTTTTTCTGGCCCAGTTTTCCCCTGTCAATTAGCATATATTATATATTGTTGAGTCGATTAATTAGTTTCGTCAACTAGTCCGTTCATGTTTGTGGTTTAGTTGTGTTCTTCGAATTAGTTGATGATTAGTTGTTTCATATATTACCAGCTTCAGGGGTCACTTCATTTTGTCTAATTTTAGTATAGAAATTGTGATTTGTTCTAAATATAGTTAGTTTACTCCCCTATATCCATGTCAATTGGAGTTTGAAGTATTGACTTTAGGAGTCAATATAACTTTGTTCTAACTTTGAATCCTTGACCTTTGTTTTGATGATATTGGTTTTAATCTAATGTTCATCGTAATGTTATGATTGGTTTCTGATATGAATCGAACTTGAGTTTAAATTCAGCCTTAGTTAATCAGTGGTTAGGTGAATTGGTATAGCTGATGGGGTAGCACAGTAATTCACAGTAAGTTCAGGGGGTAATTCGGACTTGAAATTTGAAATGATTGAGTGCTCTGTCAATAAGCACAAGTGGACCATTAAAATAATGTGTTGTTTAATAAAAGTGGGGAACAAAATATTTTGGTATGGGTAAGGGTTAAGGAAAGTAATTAAAAATAAGTCACCAATGCTTAATTGAATTAAACAAATGGAACAAAACACATAGTAGTGGGGAGGGCAGAGAATATGATGGACAGATATATTTTCCTAATAGTTTAGTGCTCCTAGGAGCTGGAGATAATAGGGTTCTTATAGAGTGATAGGCAATCAATTTTGGGGGACTGACTTTGGGAAGAGGACTTCACATTCTGAGAGCCTAGGACAATAAGAGAAGACATTGACAATTTGAGAGCTTTAAGGATCAGTTGAAAAAGGATCAAGAGAAAAATATCATGAGACTGATAAAAGAGAGAGAGATAATAAAGAAAAAATAGTTAAGGGCAGTCAGTTTTGAGAGTTTATCTTTTGAATCAGTTCTGAGAGAGTTTTTGAGAGCTAGAAATAGTTTGAAGTTCCTAAGTCAGTCTATATTAAGTTCAGTTCACTGAAACTTTCTTCTTACGGCTGCTGGTCACTTCTGGTTTAACTCAAGTCCAGTTTGAGTCTCGGGGTGTTTGTGTTGCTGTTGGATTACTGAGTTTCATTTGGGTCTATCTGGGTGTGGTGCTGTGTGTTTTGAAACTGTCCCATTGTTGTGCTGGTTGAATTAACTGTTCCATTGCTGTGGTATTGCTGCTGCTGACTACTACTAATTCTTCTTCTATTTCCATTATCCAGGTACACATTTTGAACCTCATTCAATGTAGCACCATCAGTTGATAATGAAATATGATGGGAGCATGAGTTTGATTTAGTTTTTCAAATCCTTGTATAGTTTTGTATTGATGTAGTTCTGTACTGATTGGAATATGAAATGCTAATGTAGTTTAGGACTTTAATTATGAATGATACATAAGGCTTGTATAATTAGGATTGTTTTCAAGTAGGTTTGGACTGTCGATGGACTGTTTGGATTGTTGCAGTTAATGGCCATCCAGCTATAGCTTCAGTAATTGATACTTGCTTAGTTTAACAATTGTTTAAAGTAAGATCCTAAATAGTGTAGATTCCATGTTAATTTTGATTTCAAGTTGAAAGTACCTCTCCAATAGCTTTGAGCCGCCATAGTTAGCTGATATATTTTTAGTGGTTTACTTTAGCTGTTATACAATCTGATATGAGTGGAGTATGAATTTAGGCTATTCACTTATTCCTGTCAGTATCAGTAAAAAGAATCAAGCTACTGGTCTATTCATTTGAGAATTACGTTAATAGGGTATTGATAACTAATTCAATTTGCATGTCTATTTTACCTTTCACTTTCAGTAGTATATAACCAGTAACCAAATAAATAACGTGACTGAAGCCCTGAACTGGCGTAAAAACAATCAGCCTAAGGCAAGTTCAATAGGCACTTGGTTGGATTCAATTGAGGTTACATTTAACAATAGCCCATCTGCAAGTCGTTGAGCCTGAATGTATTAAACAGGCGGCCCAGGGACTCGATCTTCGAATCTCCACAACGCCCCTGGATCAGCTCGGCTGATTTGGGCTAAGCCCAGGCCCAATGCATGCGGCTATTGGATCTTTGTCCAAAGTGTACATATTATGTGGTTTGGGCTCTTTTGGCAACTGGTTTGTTCGTATTCAAATAGCCTACTATGGGTTTTAAGTTTGGTAGCGGGTTCAAATTTAAAGGCGCCCCTTTTGTTTGGATCCGGACTTGAACTTGAAGCCCGAATTTTATAATATTAATTGATAAGGGCCTTTTTCTTTATTTTTTAGAGATAAATAAAAATAGAAAATCATAGTCACTTTAGGTTCGCCCTTTTAAAATAAAAATGAGACGAGCCTCGCCATATAAAATGCACAAACTGCGGGGCCCTCCATAAATGGTTATAATAAATGCTTAGATTACGGGATAGGCCGATTAGCGAGTTTTTATGGCTTTCCCCAAAAATAATAATGCGTTAGACTCTTTAGGCGCGCTTTTAATAAAACTACATTCCTAAACTCGGGTGCACATTTATGTGACCCAAATCCAAATCTCAACGGAGTCGAAATATGTCAATAACCACGGGTGCATTGATGTGACGTGGTTCGAGATGTGTTTTTACGACGTTGCAATTCTCATTAAAAATAATTATAAAAGCGGTCTACGGCTAAAAAGCACATAAGTTAAAACATGTTGTAAGATCAGATAATTTAAGCCAAATATAACAGTTGAGCGACCGTGCTACAACCACGGAACTCGGGAATGCCTAACACCTTCTCCCGGGTTAACAGAATTCCTTATCCAGATTTTTTGGTTTACGGCCTGTAATATAGAGTCAATTTTTTCCTCGACTCGGGATTCAAACCGATGACTTGGGACACCACAAATCTCCCAAGTGACGACTCTGAATCTTAATAATATATCATGTTTCAACTGTCCTTTAATTGGAAAAACTCCCTTTATTACACCCTTCGGGGGTGTAGTAGGAAAAAGGAGGTGTGACAGCTCTGGCGACTCTCCTGGGGAATTATGAACCCAGAATGTTTAGTTCAGGGTTCATAATTCGAGCTTAGAATAAATTGTTATAATTTGGCTTTATTTATTATCTGATTTCACTATATGATTGGGCTTAAATGTGCAAATGATGCTTTTACCGCTTTGATATTATTTGAACTGTATATATAAATTGTGCCGAAACCTTCTCTTCTTACCTCCGGGGATGTGCTTACTGGTTGAGACTCCCTATTCTGTTAGTGTCATACCTTGAAACAAGAAAGAGGCCGGATAAGTTACTAAGCCAGACGATCTCGCGGTTCCCCGGTATGTAGCCCCCTCCTCGACTCGAGTTGTCCAGTCGGGTACACAGTCTAGAACACATACCCAGGTTTTGAACCTAGAATAACTTGACTTCATGCCGGATCCCTAGTAAGAACGATTATTTGCATCATGTTGCATTGGACTTAGGGGACTCAACACAGGGGTTGGGTCTGTCTAGGACAGGTAACCTGAAGTGAAAAAGACCATCCTGATGCATCTTACATGTTGCATATGCATTTATTTGTCTCGGACTTGCATGTTGATCGGCTTTGGAGTATCTGGGAAAATTAAAAAAAGAGAGAAATAGCAGTGTAGAGAGTTAATTATCTGTTTTAGAAAAAATAACCAATGTCAAAATAGTGTCAACACTCAGCCGAATGTTCGCGAAAGGGACGCCGCAAGGCTGACTTTGCATAAACGGCCACCTTTGGTCTTTTTTTAGATTTTTGGCCGATTAACCCACACAGCTTTAAAATCTTCGACCCCAAGGCGCTGAAAGGCCGTGTTTGCCATATCGGGTTTCCTATTTTTGAAAAACAAGAAAAAGAGTCATAAATAAGTCGGGTGATGCCATTTTTGTCAAAAATAGCGGAATGTTCCCGGAAGGGGTGCCAGAGGGCTGACTTTGCATAAACAGCCACCTTTGGTCAATTTTAAGGCTTTTGACCGGTTAGCCCATACAGCCTTAAAATCTTCGTCACTGAAGTGCGGAAAGGCCGTGTTTGCAAAACCAGGTCTTTTATTTTAATTTGAAAAAAATAAAAAATGAAAAAAAAAGTGAAAAATGTTGATAATAATAAGGACTGACTGAGTTCATTCTAACATATTTTGAATTGTGAAGAAAGATGAGGTGGTTGGTTTGTGGCAAGCGGACAACACAAGATCCGAGGAAAAATGATAACGGACATCGAAGCTGTTACAAGTGCTCAAGAGACTCAGGATCAGAGGGTTCAGCTAGAGTCTACCATGGTTGAGGAAAATAGAACATGGAAATAGAAAATGACTGAAATGTGTCAAGCATGGGCCAAGGGTCGAGGAGAGCCTCACCATGAGTCACAATTTGCTACACAACAAGAGCACCACTCATATTCGTTTGATCTCCCGGCAAACATTGAGAAGCCTGCCCGAGAGATGGTACAAGAGAAAATAACCCAAAGAGTGAAAACCTTAGAACAACGGTTGAAAAGCACGCAAGGGTTGGCAGGTCAAAAGAGTGTTGCTTTCAAAGATCTATGTATGTTCCCCGATGTCCACTTGCCAACTTGTTTCAAGATTCCCAAATTTGAAAAGTACGATGGACATGGACACCCCATGGCCCACTTGAAAAGGTATTGCAATCAACTAAGAGGTCTGGGGAGAAATGAAGAATTGCTAATAGCTTACTTTGGGGAAAGCCTTATGGGAGTAGCATCTGAATGGTTTCTAGATAAAGACACATCTCGCTAGTACGTCTGGAACGACATGGCACAAGACTTTGTCAAATAGTTCCAATACAACATCGACAATGCCCTATACCACATTTCCCTTTCAAACCTGAAGAATAAGCCAAGTGAAAGTTTTAGGGAATATGCCCGTAAATGGAGGGAGCAAGCAGCTCGAGCTAAGCCACCATGGATGACCACGAGTTAATCACTGTCTTCCTTCAGGCTCAAGAGCCGGATTACTTCCAAAACATGATGTCCACAGTTGGTAAATCCTTCTTGGAAGTAATCAAAATAGGAGAAATGGTAGAGAACAGTCTTAAGACAGGCAAAATCATAAGTCAAGCAGCTCTCAAGGCTGCAGCTCAGGCTTTCCAAATTGAATCTGGTGACACAAATGAGAGGTATGAAGAATTCATGATGACATCAGGGTCAAGGAGAGGTCCGCGAAGAACACCTCGAAGGTATGTGCAACCTCATCAGATCTTCCATGGCTCCCCTGAGCATTACTATCCACCTCAGAACCCCCCTATACTCTGTTGATCCATCCCAGTATGTTGTCCAGCCATCAAATCACCCAAGAAAGCGAGCACGAACGTCACGATATCTCCACCAGCCTCCGCAAAATTCTCAAGTACCTTATAACCCACATCCAAGCCAGGGGTATAGAAGGGAACAAAAGTTAAAAGATAGTTTTACATCAATAGGAGAGTCCTATGCAAGCTTATTTGAGAAGTTAAAACAACATGACATGATTGCACCCATTCCTCCAAATCAGGTGGATCGACGTGCAAGAAGCTTTGACTCATCTAAAAGGAGTGAATACCACTCCAATGCTCTGGGGCACAATGTGGAAAGTTGTCGGAATTTGAAAAGAGAAATAGAAAGAATGATCCAGGAAAATTTGATTCAAGGTAGTGACACCCAGAATCTTACGCTGAATCCTTTACATGCACATGAGGATGCACACTTTGTGGGGATGATGCCCGGTGACATGATGTATGAAAATCCTCCCGGGAACTTGCCGACTGAAATTGGAGAAAGCTAGGTTAATTCTGATGAGCAAATTTGTGGCTAAGATACCGTGCTTGGTAATTGGAAAGACGCTCCATTTCTAGGCCAGCCAGAGAGGAGCTTTGGTGGTTCATTTTGTTGTCATTTCTGTTGTCTGGGTTATTTGCAGGGCTATAATCCGGATATTGTCTTGTAAATCAAACCCTCTTATCCTTTCATTTTTGTCTAATTTGTTTAGTCGTAGTGGTTTGTTTAGAGTTGTCCAGGTTTGTTTCAATTTCATTATAGGGTTGTACTCCAGTTTGTTTTGCCTGTTTTGTTATTTAAACCATTTCACCATTGTCTAATGCAAGGTCCGGTCTTTTGTTACCTCCAGTCTTCTCCTTTGCTTAGTTTTTCTTTACCCTTTTGTTTTGATTTTGCTCAAACGCCGATTCTAGTAACATGACATGCGCTCACAGTTAGTCCTAATCTTAAAAGTTAATCATAAAGCCATTGGGATATGATCGGGATGCTTAAGGGAAATAAGAACTGTTTGAGATCATTTGAAGCCCAAACCATGTGGAACTGGGGCAAGTAAAACATAAAGAAGCCATAAAGGCAAGTTGGCCATGTTGACAAAGGGGCCGTTCGTGGTAACAAAAAGTGAGAGTGTTGCCCAACGGTGCTTTAGAAATGACAAAGGAAAAGGCGAATGTGCAGATATGGTTATCAAGTCTGGCACAATCAGAAGATGTTGCGAATGTTTAATTGTGTTGTTTGCACTTGGCGTGTTTTGAAGATTGGAATGACAGAGTCATTTTATTCTGCTATCTAAACAGTTTATCCTTCGTTAACCCTTCGAGCCTTATTTGTTTTCTTTCATACCCCTCTTTCGGAATCGGTAGTAAAGACTAGAAACACAAACATGGAAGATAAGGAAAAGAAAAAGAAAAAGGGGGAAAAAAGAAAACAAACAAAAACAACAAAAAAGAAAAGAAAGAGTTAGAGAAAAAAAAGAAAAAAGAAAAGAAAAGAAAAGAAAAGAAAAATAATAGTTAAGTGAAAAGGAAAACAACGAGGAATTGGGAACTACGTTTGACCTGATTCCTCGAAGAGGATACGTAGGCGCCTCACGGCTCGGTCATAGTATAACAAAAATCAAAAGATCCCCGAGCAAGAAACTGGGGCAGAAGTTGTGTTTGTTGTAAAGAAATCTAGTTCCGAAGGTTGTAATTTTGAACCCAGGTTGATTTGTTTGAGCCTTTAATACCCTTTCTTTCTAGCCCCACCAAAAATCCCATATTACGGTTCAAAGAAAGACCTTCCGATCAGTCTTCAAAAGATGCCAAGTTAGGCAAAACGGATGTCGAGAAAAACACTCCGGTCCCCAACAGAAAAGAAATAAAATGAGGAAGTCTTATCGGCAACACCCCAATCCCCAGCTGAAAAGTAATACAAATGAGAGAGTCTTATCGGTGAAAACCTTCACGGGCACCTTGAGGCGACTGTAAGTTGAGAGAAAAGCCATAATGAGAGAGGCTTGATAGTGAAAACCTTCGGGCACTACAAGTCAAATAAGACTGAGAATCAGATGGGAAAGCACCAGACGAAGATTGTGAAAGGCGATTAACGACGGAGGATAGGCTACATGTGTATGTAATGGCCATTAGAGTTGGTGTCCACGTCAGATAGGTTTTTACTTTATAGTTTTTCTTGCTAGGAGTCATCTCTTTCCTTTGTCTTTTATTCTGTTCTTTTATCTTTTCCATTTCCTCTTCCTGAGTCTGTTTGGTCAGAACAAGTGAGAAATGACTTTAAAATTTTCCATCAACTTTCCAATTATGCAAGACGAGATCTGACTAGTACATCAAAGCGGTATAAGTCAGAAAAGGACAACAAAAGTGCATTGAGCTGGTAATAGTCAAACATGCTTTGAGATTCGTGCAAATACCCAGGATCGGTCCATTCATGGACAGTGCAACAAGAGGAGGGCCGGGGTGAATGAATCAAAGGTATATTTGATGATGAGATTGACAAAAGGGTGGACCAGTGTCAAGAAGGATATCCCCAGCAAAAACCAAAGGTTTTAAGGCCAAGGCCGGTGGACCAATCAAGAAAGAAAAATGCGGAGAGCGATGGACATAATTTAGGAATTCATGTGAAACTCAAAGGTTTGGAAGATGCCATTTTAGGAGCAATACAACAAATACATGATATGGGTCTGAACGGAGAAAAGATAATTCGGTGACACGGATGACGAAGAAAGTGGTTCATCGGTAAAACATGCAAGATCTTCAAGTGGGATTAGCTGCTATGGAAAATATAGGGGGTCAGATAAGAAGACTGGAAATAATGGGTGAGAGGTATTGTGAATAAGGAATCGTCAAGAAGGTTGGAAGATATCGGCCAAGTTTCAAGATGGTCGGGCGACATAGAGCAGGGAAAAGAGAAAAGGAGAACCATGACCAGCAGGAGTACCACAACCAACCACCCCACTTTAAACTAACCAAACTTTTCTTTGATTTGAAACATGTACAGGAAATGTTGTTGATAGCAGAAAGGTATGATACAAGGAAGATTATCAAAATGGGGCAGAAAAACTTTCTTCCATTTTGAAAATTTTCTTGAAGTTGGGTATCCACTTGAGGAAAGAGGAAAGATAATTCCCCAGCAGTATTATCCCCAGCAGTGTTATTGAAAAAAAAACACCAGCTTTATCCCCAGCAGTTTTCAGAGGGATGAAACACAAGTTTTAAAGGAAGTAGTTTTGAAGAAAGAAGATAACACCAGCTTTAAGGGAAGTAGTCTTTGAAGGAGGAAGATAAAATATTTTGAAAAAGTGTTATCCCCAGCAATTTGAAGAAGAATGAAATACCAGTTTTGAGGGAAGTAGTTTTTAAGGAGGAAATCATCCCCAGCAAGAAGGTCACAACCGACCACTCCTTTTAAAACTGAAATTTTTTTCTTTGTATGTAACAGGAACAAGGCTAGTCTGGCTATGGTAAAAATCTTAGTCTGAAGAATCTTTCTCCTAAGATCACACAAAAATGGACCTAGTCTGATGAATTTTCTCCTAGAGTCAAAATCTTAGTCTGAGGAATTTTTCTCATAAGATAGGAAATCTTAGTCCGATGAATCTTTCTCCTAAGATCACACAAAAATGGACCTAGTCTGATGAATTATCTCCTAGAGTCAAAATCTTAGACTGATGAATTTTTCTCCTAAGATAGGAACTCTAAGTCTGATGAATCTTTATCCTAAGGTAACAAGAAGTGGGAAGTAACAATTGGAAATAAGACAACAAAAGGGTAAGGCAAGAGTTAGAAGATTTCAAATAAGACAGCAAAAGGGGAAAGCAACAATTGGGAAGTTTTGGACAAAATAACAAGAAGTAGGAAGTAACAGTTGGAAAGTTGCAGATAAAATAACAAGGCAACAATTGGAAGGTTTCAAGTAAGATAACAAAAGAAGGGAAGGCAGAATTTGAAAAAAAAAAAGAGAAAGAAAGGAATAATTTAAAAAAAAAGAAAAAGAAGAGGAGGTATAATTTGAAAAGAAGGGAAGGCAGAATTTGAAAAAAAGAAAGGAAGGAATAATTTAAAAAGGGGAAGGTATAATTTAAAAAAGAAAGGAAGTCTGAATTTGGGAAAAGTTAAGAAAGTCTAAATTCGAAAAATCTTAGTCTGTTGAATCTTTCACCTAAGATAAAAATCTTAGTCTGATGAATCTTTCTCCTAAGATAACAAAAATCTTAGTCTGATGAATCTTTCTCCTAAGATCACACAAAAATGGACCTATTCTAATGAATTATCTTATAGAGTCAAAATCTTAGTGTGATGAATTTTTCACCTAAGATAAAGATAAAAATCTTAGTCTGTTGAATCTTTCACCTAAGATAAAAATCTTAGCCTGATGAATTTTTCACCTAAGATAACGATGAAATCTTAGTCTGTTGAATCTTTCACCTAAGATAAAAATTTTAGTCTGTTGAAACTTTCACCTAAGATAAAAATCTTAGTCTGATGAATTTTTCACCTAAGATAACGATGAAATCTTAGTCTGTTGAAACTTTCACCTAAGATCAAAATCTTAGTCTGATGAATTTTTCACCTAAGATAACAATGAAATCTTAGTTTGTTTAATCTTTCACCTAAGATAAAAATATTAGTCTGATGAATTTTTTATCTAAGATAATGATGAAATCTTAGTCTGTTGAAACTTTCACCTAAGATCAAAATCTTAGTCTGATGAATTTTTCACCTAAGATAACAATGAAATCTTAGTCTGTTGAATATTTCACATTAGATAAAAATCTTAGTCTGATGAATTTTTCACCTATGATAACGATGAAATCTTTGTCTGTTGAATCTTTCTCCTAAGATAAAAAATCTTAGTCTGATGAATTTTTCACCTAAGATAACAAAAATGGGAAAGGCGTTATCTTTTAAATTATAGTTGAAGTTTTAAATTATAGTTGAGGTCAAGTGCCCGCCTGAAGAACGGAATGACGTTTTATTTTAAGTTGTGGTTGAAGGCAGGTGCCCAGCTAAAGAACGGAATGACATTTATTTCAAGTTGAAGTTGAAGTCGGGAGCCCTCCCGTATAATAGAGCAATATATTTTAAGTTGGAGTTGAAGTCGGGAGCCCGCCCATATAACAGAGGAATACATTTCAAGTCGAAGTTGAAGTCGGGAGCCCACCCGTATAACAGAGGAATACATTTCAAGTTGAAGTTGAAGTCAAGAGCCCGCCCGTATAACAGAGGAATACATTTTAAGTTAAAGTTGAAGTCGGGAGCCTGCCCGTATAACAGAGGAATTCATTTCGAGTTTTGAAGTCGGGAGCCCGCCCGTATAACAGAGTAATACATTTCAAGTTGAAGTTGAAGTCACGAGCCCGCCCGTATAACAGAGGAATACATTCAAGTTTTGAAGTCAGGAGCCTGCCTGAAGAGAGGAAATGCGTACCTTTTAATTCAAGAAATCAGTAGCCCGCCGGGAGAGCGGAAGGATACGACAAAAAATCCCTGTCACACCTCCTTTTTACTTACCCGCTTATTTACTACACCCCGGGAAGGGATATAGTAAAAGGGAAGGAGTTTTTTCCAATTTAAGGACAGTCGGAACGGGATTAGTTTATCTAAATTTTCAGAGTCGCCACTTGAGAATATAATGGTGTCCCAAGTCACCGGTTTAATCCCGAACCGAGGAAAGTTTGACTCTGTTACAGTCTGCGAACTAGAAATCCGGATAAGGAATTCTGTTAATCCGGGAGAAGGTGTTAGGCACTCCTGAATTCCGTGGTTCTACCACGGTCGCTCAACTATTGTATTTGTTTTTATCTGATTTCTTTATATGTTCCAATTTATGTGCTTTTATTAATAATCCGCTTTTATTGTTTAATTTTACAAGAATTGCAACGTCGTGAAAATGTATCTCGAACCATGCCGTACTAGTACGCCCGTGGCTTTAGATACATTTCGACTTCGTTGGGAGTAGGATTTGGGTCACATAAATGTGCGCCTGTTTTAGGAAGGTAATATTATTACTAATCGCGCCTAAAGCACCTACGTGTTAATTAACTTTGGGAAAGACCGCGAAATTCGCTAAACGGTTCATTCCAATTCTAAGTCTTTTTATGTAGCAATTTATTCGAGGGCCTCACAATCGTATATTTAATGTGACGAGGCTTATCTCAATTTTGTTAAGGTCATTCCTAAAGCATCTATATTTTTCTACTTAATTTGTAACTAATAATAAAGAGAAAAATCCTAATTATTTATTATTTGCCTAATTATTATATTGCCGATAGAGTTTTATGATTTATGACCATCTGGGCCTGCTGAAAGTGTGCTGAAGCCCGTATAAATGAATAAGAACAATTAACCAAGTTTCAATGTTTTAACTGATGTTAAGTTCAAATTTTACGATTTATTCAATCCAAAACTAGGCTAAACTTAAATAGGTGTTTGAAACCTTTTAAATTCAGAATTACCTTTTATTTTAATTAACATGTATTTTTAAATAGTAAACTCGTATTCAGTGTCCTGTTAACATCAGTATTCCAATACTTATATTAGAAAGCAATATA
>MU776231.1:0-10173 GCA_026770625.1 Nicotiana glauca | reverse complement strand
AGTGTGTAACTTCTGCTCTAGTAGATACTTAAGAGCCTTCTGATCAGTTTTCACTATGAAGTGGTGTCCCAAAAGGTAGTGAGACCATTTGGTGACTGCAAACACCAAAGCTAATAACTCTTTCTCATACACTGATAGAGCCATATGTCTTGGGGCTAATCATTTGCTAATGAAGGCTATGGGATGATCATTTTGCATAAGGACAGCACCAATACCTGTACCACAAGCATCTGTCTCAACCACAAATGGAATAGCATAATTTGGTAATGCTAACACATGAGCAGAAGTGAGAGCCACTTTCAATGCTGTAAAGGATTCAGCAGCTTTAGCATTCCACACAAAACCATCTTTTCTGAGTAGATCTGTGAGAGGCCTACTGATAATACCATACCCCTTGATGAACTTCCTATAATACCCAGCCAATCCCAAGAAACCCCTTAACTGTTTAACAGTCTTAGGTATTGGCCACTGCTGCACTGCTTCAATTTTCCTAGGATCAGTTGAAACTCCATCAGCAGTTATAAAGTGGCCTAGGTATTCCACTCTTGAAACTCCAAATGTACACTTAGACTTTTTGGCCAAAAGATTGTGAGAAATCATAGTGTCAAAAACCTGCTTCAAATGTCCCACATGCTCATGCAAATTATTACTATAGATCAATATGTCATCAAAGAACACTAGAACAAATTTCCTGAGGAACTTCTGGAATAAGTGATTCATCAGACATTGGAAGGTAGAAGGAGCATTAGTTAGGCCAAAAGGCATCACTAAATACTCATAGTGTCCAGAGTGTGTTTTAAAGGCAGTTTTAGAAACATCCTCAGGTAGCATTCTAATCTGATGGTACCCCGACCTGAGATCAATCTTAGAAAAAATTGTAGCCCCCACCAATTCATCTAACAGATCATCTATAAGTGGTATAGGAAATTTGTCCTTGACTGTACACTGATTTAATTCCCTATAATCTACACATAATCTCCAAGAACCATCTTTTTTACCAACCAGAACTACAGGAGAAGAGAAAGGGCTGTTACTATATTGGATGACCCCCTGTTGCAGCATTTCATTAACCAATTGTTCAATGATATCCTTTTTAATAGCTGAATACCTATATGGCCTAACATTGACAGGTTTTGAGCCAGGCTGTAGAGGTATTCTATGATCAAAAGCACCCCTTTGTGGAGGTAGAGAAGTAGGCTCAGCAAAGACCATATGATACTGATGCAATAGTTGATCAATAATAGTAGTTCTATCAACTGTAGGAACATGCAAAGCTTGATACTGTATCATGGTAGTTGAAGCCAAGTCACTTTCCCTTACTTGTAGCATGAAAAACTGTACATCAACTCCTTTTAATCTATTTAAGGATTTTGGACTAGAAACTTTACAATCCTCAGATACTCCCTTCAAATGATGATGTTTTCCTTGATAATTGAAAGCCATGGTAAGTTCTGAATAATCCAAAGTAATTGGACCAAGGCTTTTCATCCATAGTGCTCCTAGAACCAAGTCATATTTAACAACAGGGAAAACAAGCAAATCAGAAGAGAATGTGGTACCCTGCAACATCCACTCAAATCCCTGAACAACTCCAGAAGTAGTTTCCAAAGTATTATTACCAAGGCTAACATGATTCACCTTGGTAGGATATATGTGACATCCTAACCTTTTAGCAGCCCCTTCATCAATGAAATTATGAGTGCTACCCCCATCTATTAAGATCTGAATAGGCCTCTTTTCACTATATCCAGTGACATGAATAGTTTGAGCTCCTTGTAGGCCATTCAAAGCACACAGAGATATCATAGGAGTATCACTTTCACCATTTGTCCATTCTTCCTTAAGAAAATCTTTCTCATTTTGTTGCTGATTGGTTTCATCATTCTCATCTTCTATGTTTTCTACCTCCATTACAAATAAATGTTTAGGCAAGTTACATTTATGACCAGCAGTGTACTTTTCGTCACAGAAATAACAAAGGCCCTGTGCTCTCCTAGCTTGCATTTCTGCAGGAGAAATAGTTCTCCTGTTTCTAGCCACATTCACAGTTGGTGGAGGAGGTAAAGCCAATCGAGGAATTGAAGTATTAGGAGTATGATTGTTTTTAAAAACTGGTGGATCATAAGTAGACTTTTTTGGATGAGAAGCTGTCACAGAAGCAGCATGACTCCTCAAGGCTCTAGTATTGGCTGCTAGAGTGGCTTCAGCAAGTCGAGTTGAACGATATGTTTTAGATAATGTCTGAGGCTCATGCATCTTAACTGGATTTACCAATTCCTCTTTCAATCCACCAAGGAAACAAGATATAGCTTGGTTCACAGTTAAATCACATTGAGCTAATAACCTTGCAAAAGCAAATTGGAACTCCTTTATTGAACCTGTCTGTTTGAGCTGCTTTAGTTCTAACATAGGATCAGTATACTCCTCACTAAATGTTTCTATCAAAGCACCAATATACTCGTCCCAATGAGGTTGAGTAAGTACATCTCTGCATTTCAGATATGACTGATGCCAGGCTAGAGCATCATCATCCAAATGCATAGAAACGATATGTACCTTCTGATTAACAGCAGTATTGTCAATTGAAAAGTATTGCTCAATTCTATATAACCAATTTTTTAAGTTTTCACCATTGAATCTAGGAAATAACAGATTGTGATTACGAGTGGTAGCAACATGATATGGATTTGGACCTAATATACCCTGACCTGCCTGCACATTGTCGCGATTCTTCGAGGATGAGCTATTGTCTCTTGACTGTTGATGTAATTGTAATCCATCAATAGAGTTTTTGAGTGATTCAACCACATGAAGCAATTCAGCATGTCTTTGATCTAAATCAGCTCGCAACTCATCTGTTTTCTGATCAATAATAGCACGCAGATCTAACTGCTGGGCAGCTAGATCCTCATATTGCTCCTGCCATTCCGTACCTGTAGGATCGACAGCTTTACGAGGTCCCATGGTTAAGCTCTGATACCAATTGATACCAAATTATGGTATCACAGTAGAATCACAGAAGAAGAAGAATTGAAAATGAAAGAAGAAGAAGAAGAACAGAGAGATGATCGAGAAATCAGAAATGAGAGGGAAAGGAGAGTTGGGAGAACTTTTCAATTTTCATTCATAACTCCAATGTCATATCACATTACATATTTATATTGCTCAACTAAGCTGTTAAATTTCAAAATAAGCTACTGAAATTCTAAAACAAAAGTAACTAAATTTCCCGCCACTAACTATTTTTGAATATTCTAACTAACCTAACTACTTTTCAAACATTTAGCCTTCACCTTCTTCTCATGCTTCCTTTATGTTGAATTGTGTGTATCAATACCCCCTGGTGGAAGAACACCCTTGTCCTCGAGGGTGAAGGAAGGAAATCTGGACCTCAACACTGAAGCAAGTTCCCATGTAGCATCAAATTCAGTTTCTGAAATATCCTTAACTTCTGGACATTAAGTGAAATAAGTAAACGTTAGGACATTATTTTATAAATTTCCTGAAATATTGAACTAGGAATCTGATATTGAGGACAAACGTTTTTGAAATGTCCTTAACTTATAGACAAAAGTTAAGAACAATAGGTCCTGAACTTACAGTTACAAGTTTAAAAGTTAATGACAATAGGTCCTAAAGTCTTGAACGTAAACTAACAAGCTCAAAAGTTAAGGACAATAGGTCCTGAACTTAGGCTAAGAAGCCCAAAAGTTACGGACAATAGGCCCTGAACTTAAACTAACAAACTCAAAAGTTAAGGACAGTAGGTCCTGAACTTACAGTTACAAATTTAAAAGTTAAGGACACTTGGTCCTGAACTTAGACTAACAAGCTTAAAAGTTAAGGACAATAGGTACTGAACTTAGATTTACAAGTTTAAACGTTACGGACAAGTAGTCCTTAACTTAGATTTACAAGCACATAAATTAAGGACAGGTGGCCCTAAACTTCTAGTTCCAAGTTCAAAAGTTAAGGACATGTAGTCCTGAAGTTAAGGACATGAGCAGAAGAGAATTTTCGTTCGGGTAGTTAAAGTTTATTAAAGCAGTGACTAAAGACTAAAGACATTTTAAACAGTGGCTTAAAAGTAAATACATGTGTTATTAGTGGCTAACCGTGCACTTCCCCAAAAACAGATAAATTATCCGATCCAATCCATATTTAATACCGATAAAAAATAGGTTAACTGACGGATAATAAGAATATTCATATTATCCATGGCTTCTTGAATATTCACTTTTAGGAGAGTTCCTAGTCCCCCAAACTGGAGCAACTTCAATTTGAAGTTTTACAAATGTTAAAGTTAAATTCATTAGTTATTCATTGGTAATCCATTTTCTAAGTGGATACAATAATTCTTATCTATATTTGCCCGTTTTTAAAAAATTCATTATCTAACTTATTTTTAATAAATAATATGGGTGAATAACTATTTTCTTTTATCCATTTTGCCACTACTGAGCATAACAATGAAAAACAAAGTTCTTTTTTCTTTTGCAGATTATGATTTTTTATCATTAATTTCCATTAGACCGGAAATCTTTTATAAACCCAAAGTCAAATCTTTAAAGCAATAAAATTCAGAAATAACGCCAACTCAACAAGAAATGCTTAATAACAACCAAAAAAAAAAGAGAGAGCGAGAACAGAAAGAACAGGATTAGCTTTAAATAAGAGAACTAACCAGTGTCAATCGGAAACTGTGGATACAATCCTGAATACGCGCTGTATCCAAATTCAGTTTTTCAGAACACGTTTCCCACTGACCACGATATAAGATCATGCTTTCCACACATGAAATGAAAGGGAAGTGTTCATTCTGCATCAAATACCCAATAAAAATGCAACTACACTTTAGAGTTTAGAGTATAGAACTAAAGTGGTGCTACCTGCCATTTATCAAGCGACTCTCTAAACTGGTGCTACACATTTATCTTTGGCAAAATACCTTAAATCACTCTTAAACTTGACTCAAATTATTAGTATCGAAAGTCATTACCTTCCTAGACGTTGATGTGGCAAAAAATATAGGTGCACTCGCCTGCCATGTAGATTTTTCTGTGTAGAAAATAATTAATTTCAAACTATGTATTTTTTATAACTTTTAGATATCTTGACTATTTATTTCAATTGTATAAATCGTTATTTTCAGGTCAAATTCAAAAAAATAATTAATTAAAACTTTATTATTTTTGGCCAAATAAAAATATTTAGCCTAAATAAAAAAAAATATTCTTAAAAGGTAAAAATATATTTATTTTTTCAAAAAAAATCACGTATATAAAAAAATTCACGTGGGCAGACGAGTGCACCCGCGCCTTTTGTCATATCAGCGTCTGGGGGTAATAGATCTCAAAAGGTCAAGTTGAGAAAGGTAATTAAGACCGGGCATAGTTTGAGAAGTATACTAATAATCTGAACTAATTTAAGGGTGATTTAAGGTATTTTGTCTTTATCTTTTTAATCTACGACGTTTTTAAGCTGTATTAATTTCATGCTCACATTAAAGTAATTGGACACACCCACTATAATAATAAAGTCACAAAATCATTTTTTTGATAATTGAACTACGCGAATACGAATGGCCAAAAAGTACAATTTTGACTAGTAGCTTACCAGATTTGGCAAGGCATCAATTACGCAAAGTTCTGCCTTGATCATAATACATGTATCTAAATGATCACGCTGCAACCATGACAGAAAGAATTTCATAAATCTCCTAGTGTGCTTGATAATATGTATATTTATAGAAAAATCACCACATAACTTAAATGACTCAAACTATAGCCTAAAACATGTTATGATAGAGATAGAGGCAGATATGCATTTCAGAAATTACTGTTTCGACTCATAACTCAGAGTACATATGTGAAAATTTATATGATATTCTTTCTTATTTAGTCTATCCAAAAAGAATAATTTAACTTTAAACTTTATATTTTATCTTTAATGAGATGATTTAGAGCCCGTTGGGCTTAGCTGATTTAGAGTAGCTGATAAGCATTAGGTGCTGAAAAGCACTTTTAAGTGCTGAAGTTAATTTAAAAAATAAGCAGTTACGTGTTTGGATAAAAGTGCTGAAATAAATAATAAGTATCTGAAAAACTGGGTATATGAAGAGTTTTATTTTAAAAAGAAATATTTTAGGAATAGAATAGTAAATATTTTAGTCAAACCTAGAGTGCTTATAAGCTGAAATTTGATAAGATAGGGGAGACCAACTTATGGCTTTTGGCTTATTTTTGGCTTATAAGCACTTAACTTATAAGCAATTTTAATTTTACCAAACGCGTAAATAAGTTAAAAAGTGCTTATAAGCCAGTTTGACCAGCTTATAAGCTTAGTCAAATACACTCCTAATAGTTTAAGAAATATCTGACTTATTTTCTTTTTTCTTAATTTTTGAGCATAGTCAAAGAACATCTCATGAAATGGGACGGAGGGAGGGAGTAATAACAACAACAATCACCCAGTATAATCTCATTTAGTGGGATCTGGGGAGGGTACTGTGTACGCAAATCTTACCCCTACCCTGGGGTAAAGAGGCTATTTCCAAATAGACCATCGGCATCCTTCCCTCCAAGAACTTCCCACCTTGCTCTTGGGACACTCGAACTCAAAATTTCTTAATTGGAAGTGAAGGTTGCTTTGCCGAGGGAGAGAGTAATAAATTGTACTAAATTTAACACTCTGAACCCACTAACTAGAAATGGCATGAAAAAAAAAGAAAAGAAATTCAAAAGAACACACAAAAAAAAAAAAAAGATTCTTGGAGAACCTGGCAAGGCAGATAGGGGAAAGGGACAAATTTAAGATCAACAACATCAATGAGCCCATTCTCGTAAATCTTTGGTAAATAATTACGAATGAAATCGAAAATATGAGGTTCAATGCTGCTGTAATACACAGACATGGACACTTTTTTCTCGCAAGAAATTGTGGTGAAACACAGGAAGAAAGCTAGGAAAATGGATGTAGTTCTTTGGAAAGAAGGCCTCATTTTGAGATAGATGGAATTTTGGGATTCTTTTAGTTTTAGACTTTTTGGGGTTTCAAAGATTATTGAATCTTAGAATGGAAGGAGTATATATAAAACGAATTTTAGCGGCAAACCTCAATTTAGCACCCACCCTTTTTTGTTTGGCTGCATTGGAGCACGACTAAATTTATATACGTGCCAGAAAATCTCATATTTAGAGTAAATATTCCTAAATAAAAAGCAATTACGTACAAAGGGTTAGAACCCGAGATTTCTAGTTAAGGATGAATGCACGCACCCTTGTCTAAAAATATCGGATTTCTAGCAATGATATTTTTTTCAGTAGAGTACACTTTCGCCTTTAGTAGATCATATGTGGCGCAAACTTGAATTACTCGAATTGGCGATTATTTTTAAAATAGCGAATACATTAGACAAAACAAGGAAAAGGAAAGAGTGCACCTAGACATTCAAATATTTGACAAAATATTAATTACTTTCTTTTTAATGTTTTGACTCTATATGAATAAACTCGAAGTTTTGAAAGAACAAGGAATTAAAAAATTATACACACACATATATATATACATATATATATATATATATATATATATATATATATATATATATATATCATTTTTATGTAATTTACAACGGTCATCTCAACTTTTATAATAGTACGATAATATAAGTATTAGAATTCTAAATACAAAAAATGTTTTTTCTATGGGAAAAAAGAGGTCTTTTTAACAATATTGTAAGTTTCGTATATATATATATAATATTATTTTTATGTAATTTACAACGGTCATCTCAACTTTTATAATAATACGATAATATAAGTATTAGAATTCTAAATACAAAAAATGTTTTTTCTATGGGAAAAAAGAGGTCTTTTTAACAATATTGTAAGTTTCGTAGCATTTTTAGGTTTAGGGATTAAAACTACACATTTGGACTAATTAAAGGTCGAATGTGCTTACTTGAATAATATGAAGATCAAAGTTGGAATAAGGCAATAACTCAAGGACCAAAATTGCATTTTAATCCTATTTTATGTGAAAACTAATCGAGATCTATTATTGATATCCACCCTAATCAAGTACGACTTTCCAACAACTCTTTCCTCGTGGAATTTTATAATGTCACGGTTCACAAATAATAATATTTATTTATAGCTAGGAAATCAAGTTTGATTTTTTTTTTTATTTCTCACCCGGTGTCCGGTATCCCATTGGAGTCCGACTATATCCAGATTGGCGCTGGGTAAGGCCCCATTCGGGGGGTAGCGCTTCATACCAAGGATTTTTCCATACCCAGAGCTCGAACTCGAGACCTCTTATTAAGGGAGAAACAGTCATATCCACTACACCATATCTTTTAATGGTAAATTTGATTTAAAGGTAGCACATTATAAAATGTAGAGTATTTATTATCTAGAAGTTTGATTTTCTAGATAATAAATACTCTACATTTTAAAATGTGCTACATCACATGGACTGTCACATCTAAAGTCAAATAGCTTGTAGATAAAGGTATCATATCCTCACTCCTATTTTTTTTTTCATTAAATAAATAAGAGATTTAAAATTTAGAAACTTATTCAGTATATAATAGTTGCATTCTTATGTTCCATGAAAATTTATGCTGTACATGTTTCCTCAAGAAATTCTACTACTTAGGTTTTTATGTCGGGGAATTCAACTATATTTGCTATTACCTTATTAACTTATTTATATATTTCGTAATGTAATATTTCGGCAAGGATAATTCAATTAAACTCCTCCAAATTGTATAAATGTATCCCAATTTACGGCTCAAACACATACGGGACCAAAGGCTATTGTTTAATACGAGGCCTAAATTTTTAAAAGAAAGTTATAAGATATATTTTATTTGAAGTCTATTCTTCTAAACTTGTATCGGTTTATAAAGTCGATACATGAACTTATATTTTTTCCATTTGAACACTTCAACTTGACGGAATGAATACTAATAAATACATTTGACCATTGACCCAGCCTATGTGAAAGTGGAACAACTAACATGGCTAAATTGTGTGCAAATCGCGCTGCCAAGGCGCGTGAATAGTTTTATTTTTATTAAAATAATATTAAAAATGGAATAAAATATAAATAAGAAAGAAAGAAAAAAAAAAGAAAAAAAAGACCTTTCTCTCTCCCCTCCTCTTTTCCCCTCCCCTCTCACCTCTCTTATCTTCCCAAGCGAACTCCCCCGTCCCGTAAATTTTTTTTTATTTTCTATCCTGCTTTTTCCCCCTCCCCGTTTCTTTTTCCCTTTCTCTTCCCCATTTCACTAAATGGCTCATGCACAAGGATGGCAAGTACAAATCTAAAAATAGTCCAAATTGTTATGCGTTGATTTACTGGAAAAAGAAATGGAAATTGGAATTTCTAGATAATCTTATGTCGTTTTCATGAATTTCAGAAGCATCAGCTTGTCTCAAACTTCCAACAACTGCCTTAGTCAATACGAGAAGATATCGAGGGCGAGGTCCGGGTTGGATTGAGCTCTCAAGGCTTCATTTACGTTAGTTGATGTGAACCCTGGTCTGAGATTGTTGATCCATGATTGGAATTTTTTTTCTAATGGAGTTTGGGTTTGGGTTTGGGTTTGAGGGATAGGGTTTGTGAGTTCATCGGAGGAGGACGGCGGTTGATATGTTAGGGTTTCTACAAGGTGATCAGCGGCGGAGGAGCAGGAGATAGGGCGGAGAGATAGGGAGGAGAAGAGAGAGGTGATTATCGGCCGACGTACAGACACCCGCATTTTCAGTACCGGAGAGAAGCAACAAGGATGGCTGAGGTTTGGAGTTGTTGGTGGACTATTGGTTGTGCATGGTAGAGAAAAAAGAAAAAGAAATTAAAATTTTTAATCGACGTGCGATTCGTGGTTATTTGGAGTTGATTTGATATGGTTCGACATTGGCTTTAGAAGTTAGAAGTTTATTAGGCTTGAATCGATGTGCGATTCGTGGTTTTGGTGTTGTTTGATGTGATTTGAGGCTTCGAGTAATTTTGTATTGTATTTTAGAACTTGTTGGTATATTCGAATTCGGTACCGGTTGTCACACCCCCTTTTTTCGTAAGCTTTACTATACCCCGTGAAAGGGTATAATAAAAAAGGAGTTTTTCCACTTAAAGGACAATCGAAACGGGATTCGTTTTATTTAA
>MU776226.1:130315-147915 GCA_026770625.1 Nicotiana glauca | reverse complement strand
AAAACCTTGATTTTAAGATGAAAACATGATAAATGATGTTAAAGATTGAAGAAATTAAGTGAAAATCAACTTAAAATTGAATTGGAGAAGGAAGAGTTCTTGAAAAATCGCCAATGGGTGTTTGGGTTTGAGAAATATGACAAGTGAGATCTAAAATCGTCTAAGTATGAAAAATGCAGGTTGCAGATGTGAGAAATGCGAACTGGGGTTCGCAATTGCGAACCTCGGCCAAATATGGGAATTGCGAACAAAGCTTCACATTTGCGAAGCCAGGCCAACACTGGGACTTTCGCATTTGCGAAAGGGACCTTGTAATTGCGATCCATGGCCCTTCGCATTTGCGATGATCTCATTCGCATTTGCGAAACCTGTCAGGCCTCCATTTTCTCGCATTTACGATATGGTAGTCGCATTTGCGAACTCGCATTTGCGAGTACTTCTTCACAAATGCGAAGTTACCAGAACTGAGAAATACCAAATTTTCAAAAATGAGAAATGCAATCCGATGCCTATCCAAAAGTCACTCGAGCCCTCGGGGCTCCAAACCAAATATGCACACAACCTCAAAAACATCTTATGGATTTACTCGTGCGATCAAATCGCTAAAATAACATCATATACGTGGAATCAAGCCTCAAAACACATGATTTTCCTTCAAGCTTCACAAACTTTCAAATTTGGAACTTATAGTCCGAAACACGTCAAACGACGTCTATTTTAAACCAAACTTTACAGATAACGCTTAAACCATATATAAGACTTGTACCGTGCGTCGGAACCAAAATACGAGCCCGATACCATAGTCTTTTAATAAATTTTTATTTCCAATTTCCTTAACAATTTCAGAAAAATAATTTCACAGAAAAATTCTTTTCTCAGGCTCTAGACCTCGAAATTTGACTCCGGGCACATGCCCGAGTCCCATATTTTTCTACGGACCCTTCGGGACCGTCAAATCACGGTTACGGGTCCGTTTACCAAAAAATATTGACTGAAGTCAACTTTAATCATTTTAAAGCCACATTTTAAAATTTTTCACAGAATTTAACATATAATCTTTCCGGCTACGCGCCCGGACTGCACACGTAAATCGAGGTAAGTAAAAATGAGATTTTCAAGGCCTCCTCAAAATGGGAATCCGATGGTTTCGTTAGCTCTGTTAGGTGATTTTGGGCTTAGGGGTGTGTTCGGATTGTGTTTTGGAAGTCCATAGCTAATTTAGGCTTGAAATGCCGAAAGTTGAAGTTTTGAAGTTTTTTGTTCTATAGTGAGATTTTGATCTAAGGGTCGGAATGGAATTACGAAAGTTGCAGTAGTTCCGTTATGTTATTTGGGATGTGTGTGCAAAATTTCAGGTCATTCGATAGTTGTTTGGTTGAGTTTTTGATCAAAAGCGAAATTCGGAAGATTTTAGAAACATAGGCTTGAATCCGATATGTTTTGGGGAATTTGATGTTGTTTGAAATGTTTTGAAGATTGGTACAAGTTTTAATAAGATTATAGGATATATTGATGCCTTTGGTTGAGGTCCCGGGGGTCTGGGGTGTGTTTCGGATGCTCAACGGGTCATTTTAAGTTGTTAAAAAGTTGCAGATTTTGTTCAGCTGTTGCAGAGAAATTTTACCCTTCGCGTTCGCGATGGGAGCTCCGCGTTTGTGAAGGGCTGGATACTTGTGAATCGTATTCGCGACTGGGCTTCGCGTTCGCGAAAGAGGAAATTTGGCCCAGTTCGCATAATCAGAAAATATGGTTAAAATATCATGGTATAGCCAGTTTTCACACTGGTCAATGAAAAATAGCCAGCGTTTACCAAGTCAATGAAAAATAGCCACTATTTTGCTGCAACAGGGACCGGTCCAGTATAATATACTGGAGTTCTGGTGCATTTGTGTACGAACTCCAGCATATTATGCTGGACCGGTATACTTTGCTAACTCCTATAAAATTTGCGGGAATCTGGAGCACCAGTGCTCCAAACTCCAGTATATTATACTGGACAATTATACTTGCTGGAACTCCCGTAAAATTTGCGGGAGTTCCAGCATAATTATGCTTGAACTCCCGTAAAATTTGCGGGAGTTCCAGCATAATTATGCTAGAACTCCCGTAAAATTTGCGGGAGTTCCAGCATAGTTGTCCTGGAACTCCCGTAAAATTTACGGGAGTTCAAACATACTTATGCTGGAACTCCCGTAAAATTTGAGGGCGTATTTTTTCGGATTTTGAACAGTGTTTTCGCTCAGATTTAAAGTGGCTAAATTTTGATGACTTTTGAAACTTGGCTATTTTTCAACGACCAGTGGTAAATCTGGCTATTTGTGAATTTCTCCCGAAAATATGACCAAATAGGATTCATATCCTAAAGCAAATTGGAGAGCCAGTTTAGACTCCTTGTTTGAATAACCAACGGATCATTTGCCGCATCAACCGATGGTTTTGATTTTTTAAAAGACTTGGACTCTACAAGAATTCAAACACTTCTACCTTTTTGGACATTAGTTTTAAAGAGATAATTTAAATTTTAAAGAGTATAAAAGTCGGTTAATATTTTAGGGATATTTTGGTCGTTCAACATTTAGTGTGGAATATTCGTGCTTTTATATATATATATATATATATATTATAATATAATATATATATATATATTTAAATATTTTTTAGCTATATAGATTTTTTTATTTTTCGTTTAATGACATACTAATTTTATAAGTACAGAAATCTAGTTGCATATTAAGATTTCATACCGTAGGAATACTTTAATTTGTGTAAAAATCTTTTTTTGTTTTCTTTAATTTTGTGTCTAGTTAAATTTTATTGCATAAAATAAAATAAAAATAATAGTAATAGTTACAATAGAACTCCTAGTAAGAAACTTTTACCTATAAAATGATAGACATTGTTCTCATCCCCTTTCAACAAAAAATATTTTTTAGTAATTCAATATAACCAAAGGGCTGAGCGTTCCATTTTTTTTTTTTTTTTTTTTTTTTGTAAAGTTAATTTTTTCAACGCACTCAAATTATTAGTTATAGAAGATCATTTTACCCTCCGTGCATGGGAATTGAACCAACAATCTTACAAAGGTTTTAAAATTCCTTGATCATGAGCTATGCTTTTAGGTTATTAAGGAATTCAAAATATAATATTTAAAGGTACAAAACGAATTTTGTCTTATATATACAATGTTATTTTTCGATCAAGAGTGTATTCGGGTGAATCCCTTCCGGTACGCACCTATTAAAGAAATATTTTGTGTGTTATTGTCAGACAATGTTTATTTTGTTTTTAACTGTCAACGGCAGGGGAACAGTCCGAAGGTAGGACCTGAATCTCAATAGGGTAGATCCAGCTATGGCTGTTCATGGTTTGGTTTGGATCGGTTTTTCCCTAAAAGGAAATCGGACCAAGAAAGTGTATTTTTCAAATATTAGAACGAAACTAAATCAACTAAGTCAGTTTTTTCTTTATTCAATTTATGTCAGGTTTTGTCGGTTTTTCGATTTTTTTGTTGTTTTTTTCTTAAATATAAGACATACACTACCAAACACATATTCCGGCGACTACATTTTCAATGTAACACTATCAAATCAATTGACTTTGAGAAATCTATCGTCTACTAAGATATATTGATGATAATTGAATTAAATAATGCTGAATAATTTAAGGACTCAATTAAAAATAGATTATTTTTAACATGAAATCGATTCTTATACTTAACAAAAGAAAACTACCAATCAAATTAAAATGTAAAGGCAAAGAACTGTACTAAAAGTGCAAACGATTAACATTTACCATAAAATTTTAGAAACTTTGTACAAAATTATATATATATGGTGTCATAATAAATTTAAAATAGCTATTTCTATAATCGGTGTGGTTCAATTTTTTTGGTTATTTTTTTTATTAAAACCATAACCAAACAAATTTAATTGGTTTTTAAAATTCAAAACCAAAATTAAACCAAACCAAAAAGTATCGGCTTTTTGGTCGGTTTGATTTGGTTCTTGGTTTGGTTTTTCGGGTTTTTATAAATACCCCTAGTTCCAGCCTCTCACTCCAGCTTCAATCATCACCATATACGCTTAAAAAAAGAAAAGAAGGCAAACTCGATGAACTAAATTGTCGCTATAAATTAAGAAGAGGCTATTTTCACGGTTCAAATCTGTGACCTCCTGGCCACATGGCAATAATTACTGCAATGTAACACAAATTAAATACTTTTACAACACGTGACTGCTGACTTATCCATTTCCACAGAAGTAGTATAAATTCACATATCAATCAACAATTCTAAGTACACTTAGGAGAATAGTAGTACGTTATTCTTCGAACAGTCAAAAAATTGAGAAGTTGACAGGACTAGACTGTGTCTAATTCTCCACATGCATGGCCACTATTACAGAGAATGTTCGGTTCTTGATTGTGAATTCCGAAAATGGAGGAATCTGGGACCTCATACGCTTCGGCTTATGGGGAGATAAAGGAAGCGATGCTAAGTTTCTTGAATATATTCTACTACTGGTGATCATGTCCTTGACGATGATGAGGTGGCGGCAGATCATAGATGGGTCATATTTGTTTCGATTTTAGTGAGGAAGATACTGAAGGTGTTTGGCAAGCCAATGGAATGGACTGGGTATTTTCTGGAGTTTATGCTGAATCTCTTCTCTCTCAACGCCAGCAGCTTTAATTTCTTGATTTACTTTACAATATCTTGCTTGGTAATTATTCCATATCCATTCACTTCTTTCCTTTTTCTTGAAGCTCTTATATATACATACATGTACACATTTAAATATGCATGTATATACAGAGGCCGCCCCACATGAAGCACAGAGGGGTCATCGGAACCCCGTCAGCCTCGGCAAAAATCATGTACATATATTTGTAAATGTGACAAGCACCCCTTAAATATTTTTGTTGTGCCCCTTAAACAAAACATTGATTGCTCAGCTGGTTGAGCATTCTGCATTTATTACCTTACAAGTACGAACTATAATTGCATGACTTGAGTTCGAGGCTAAATACTAGCTTTCTTTTTCATTTTATTCTTTTTCTCTTTGAATTCAAGATAGAATAATATCCGGTCTTTAGTTCTTAACTTGGTTTTTTTTCTTTATCTTTCCTAAGTTTATAAACAATTATTTGACACTAGCTGTACATCGTAGTCAACTTCTACACAAAATTGTTTGAAATTCCTTTTGAGAAATATCTTTCTAGGCATCAAAAAGGTAATAGAGAGAGACATAAAAATATATCAAAGGAAATTAGAAGGGGAATAAGATATTTCATTAGCATGAACCTAATCCCCTTCTTTATCCTGATAACTAAAGTTATAAGCATTATCATTTCCTTGACATGTATAAAAATAAGTAATTCAATAAAAAAATTCCCAAAGCGGTAATAAAAAACTCTAAAAATTATTCTGCCTTGAAGGTTCACTTCGGCAAAGTAGTAGACATTTGTCGACTCAACAACAGTGACTGAGACTCTACTTGAACTGCTTAACCGACCTTTAATCTTGATCTGATTCGACTAAATTTTTGATATTTTTGAACATCCTTTCTGTCACTACTCAAAGTCACTAAGTTTTCAAGGAGTTAACACGTCAGATTTTGTCATTACTAGCTGACATATCTATGTTAATGGCGGTGCCCTCGTTGCGCTCAAATCCTGGGTCCGCCTCTGTGTATATATTGACATGTGGACTTAACTTAGTATTCTCTCCGTTTCGATCAATTTATGTGTACCTATTGTTGGAAATAAACCCCCACAGAAATAATATTCACGGTAATAAAAGCGGAATAATAATGTAACACCGAGATAGGATAATTAACAAAAATAAAATAGTAACAACGACACCAAGATTTATACGTGGAAAATCCTTTTGAATAAGGAAAAAAACCACGGCCCCGAGAGAAGCAACTGATATCAATATAGTAAGGAATTTTACACTTTGTAGTTCCGAGTAAAATACTCCAAAGATCACTACAACACTCAAAAGAAATAACTCTCTTTTGATATTCCCACCTTACTACAATATCACTCACTCTCTATTTTTCTCACAGACTATTTTCTTATACCCTATCTGTGAAACCTCACTCTAACTCTCAGATATATTTTTCCTCTGAGATTGATTGTGAAAAAATGAGAGCCGAATCTCTCATTTTATAGGCAAAATATTGCCAACCACTTTTGACAATTTTCATCTGCACGCCTGCCAAATTTGACAGGTGCAGAAGTTAAATAAAACATGGGCTGCTGGGCAGCCAACATTGAAAAATGATTCAATCAAGGAAGAAAAAGTTCCTTAAATAATGGGGATGGACCCCACAAATCTCCCCCTCCAGTCTCATTCACCTGAAGGAGATAACACCGCAGTTTCTAGTTTGAGTGTATGCGGACAAGTTCTTTTCATAGCTCAAACTTTTCTCTTGGTACTATTTTGGTTAGTATATCCGCATGATTTTCGCTTGTGTGAATCTTTTTGACCTGTAAAGATTCGTTCGCCACCTGCTCACGAATCCAATGATATCTCACATCTATGTGTTTGGTCCTTGCATGGTACATAGAGTTCTTGCTAAGGTCTATTGCACTTTGACTGTCACAATAGACGACATACTCCTTCTGATGCAATCCAAGCTCTTGAAGGAACCGTTTGAGCCATATCATCTCCTTGCCAGTTTCTGTAGCGGCAATGTACTCTGCTTCAGTTGTTGAAAGTGCAACACACTTCTGCAACTTAGACTGCCATGATATAGCTCCCCCTGAAAATGTAAACAAATATCCAGTAGTAGATTTTCTGTTGTCAATGTCACCTGCCATATCGGCATCTGTATAGCCCTTCAAGATTGGATCAGATCCTCCAAAGCACAAACAATCTCCCGTGGTACCTCTCAGGTACCTGAGTATCCACTTGACTGCTTCCCAATGTTCTTTTCCTGGATTTTCAAGAAACCTGCTGACAACACCAACTGCGTGAGCAATATCAGGTCTAGTGCATACCATTGCATACATTAAGCTTCCGACTGCTGAAGAATAAGGAACTCTAGCCATGTTCCCTTTCTCTTCCACTGTTGTAGGACACATCTTTTTGCTCAACTTTAGATGACTAGCAAGAGGTGTGCTAACTGGCTTAGCATTCTTCATGTTGAAGCGTTCTAGTACACGTTCAATGTACTTTTCCTGAGATAGCCACAACTTTCTACGTGTTCTCTCTCGAACTATCTTCATCCCTAGAATTTGTTGTGATGGGCCCAAGTCCTTCATATCAAATGACTTGGACAGATCTCCCTTCAACTTTACTATCAGCCCCTTGTCTTTTCCTACAATTAACATGTCATCCACATACAATAACAATATAATAAAGTTATTCTCAGAAAATCTTTTGAAATATACACATGGATCAGAATAGGTTTTTAGGTATGTTTGACTTTTCATGAATGAGTCAAACTTCATGTACCACTGCCTTGGTACCTGCTTCAATCCATAAAGACTATTATTCAATTTTCACACCATGTGTTTCTTTCCAGCTACTTCAAATCCTTCTGGTTGCTCCATATAAATCTCCTCTTCCAAATCTCCATGAAGAAATGCAGTTTTCACATCCAACTGCTCCACTTCAAGATCTAGGCTAGCTGCTAAGCTCAAAATAGTTCGAATAGAAGTCATTTTGACAACAGGTGAGAAAATTTCGTCAAAATCAATACCTTTCTTTTGTTCGAAGCCTTTAACGACCAATCGAGCTTTGTATCTGACCAGCTTGCCATTTCCATCTTTCTTGAGTTTAAAGACCCATTTGCATTTGAGTGGTCTTTTACCCTTTGGAAGTTCAACCAGCTTGTACGTGCCATTTTTCTGTAGAGATTCCATCTCTTCTTGCATAGCTTTCATCCACTGGTTCTTTTCTGGATGGGACATCACCTCCTTAAGACTTTCTGGCTCCCCCTCATCACTGATGAGGACATACTTTGTAGAAGGGTACCTGCATGACTCTACCCTTGGTCTCCCTGATCTCCTCAGAGGTTGAGGTTGTTCTTCTCCCTGAGTGGGGTGCTCCACTTCCTCGACACCTTCATCAAGTTGCTCCCTCTGCTCAATAACCTCACCAGGTTGCTCCCCCTGCTCGGCAACCTCGTCGGTCATACTTTCTGCACTTGTGGGATAGTTAGAAGTAGAAGGAATAGTAACAAGGTTAGGAATTATACCATTCTTCACCTTTTCTGACATATCAGCAACAGTTCCAACTTCACTTTCTCGTAGACTACATCTCTGCTTCTGATGACCTTCTTCTTTACAGGATCCCACAATCTGTACCCGAACTCTTCATCTCCATATCCGATAAATATGCAGGGAACAGATTTATCATCCAGCTTTGTTCTCTGCTTTTTTGGTACATGCGCAAAATCTATGCAACCGAACACCTTCAGATGCGAGTAGGACACCTCCTTGTTGGTCCAAACTCTCTCTGGGATGTCAAACGCCAATAGAACTGATGGACTCCTATTGATCAGGTAACAGGCTGTTTGAACTGCTTCACCCCAGAATGACTTAGGCAGTTTAGCCATTCTGAGCATGCTTCTCACCTTCTCCACAATGGTGCGGTTCATCCTCTTGGCTACGCCATTGTGCTGTGGGGTTCCAGGAACTGTCTTTTCATGTCTGATCCCATTACTTGAACAATACTCTTCAAATTCCCTTGAAGTGTACTCACCTCCATTGTCACTTCGGAGACGTTTTAGCTTTCGACCAGTCTCCCTTTCTACTAGAGCATGAAACTTCTGGAAAACTTGAAACACCTGATCTTTGGTTTTCAAAATATAAACCCATAATTTTCGTGAAGCATCATCAATAAAAGTAACAAAATATTTGTTACCGCCCATTGATTCAATTTCCATTGGGCCACAAACATCAGAATATACTAAATCAAGTATATTCAATTTTCTTTCAGACGATGTCTGAAATGAGACTCTATGTTGCTTACCAAATAAACAGTAGTCACAGGGTTTTATTGTTGTACCTTTGGCATAAGAAATAAGTGATTTCTTGGCAAGAATCTGCAATCCCTTCTCGCTCATATGACCCATTCTTTTGTGCCACAAATCTGCAGAAATCCCATCTTGTGCCGCGTTCAATTCACCTTGGCATATTTCTGCATTTGTCTTGTACAACGTGCCATGAGCAACTCCCTTTGCAATCACCAATGATCCCTTAGTGAGTCTCCACTTTTGATTTGCAAAATAGTTCTCGTATCCATCTCGGTCTAAAGCAATTCCTGAGATCAAGTTCATCCGCAAATCAGGTACATGCCGCACGTCCTTTAGAACCAATGTGCATCCGACATTTGTCTTGATACAGATGTCACCAATCCCCGCAATCTTTGAGTAACTTGTGTTACCCATTCTCACAGTGCCGAAATCCCCTGCTACATATCTGCAAAAAAGATCTCTTACCGGTGTGGCGTGGTAAGATGCTGCTGTGTCAACCACCCATTCCGACTCTGGACCTGACAGATGCATGCATTCCTCTTCCTCATTTATAAAGAGGACAACATTATCATTGTTTTGCACCATGGCGGCTGTGTTGTCGTCATTCTTCTGGCCACTGGTTTCTCCTTTGCCCTTCCTTGGATTTGGGCAATCTCTTTTGAAGTGACCTGGTTGATCACAGTTGTAGCAATTTCTGGCTCTTGATTTGGATCGGTTCTTTGACTTCCCACGAGCTCCTGATCTACCATAGTTGTTCGAACTCCTTTGATAACTCCTACTTCTACCTTCTGTGATGAGAGCTTGTCCTTGATTTTCAGGCTTCTTTCTCATCTTCTCATTGAGTAAAAGAGCCGATGTAACATCTTTCAACTCAATAGTAGTCTTACCGTGCAGGATGGTTGTTGCCAAATTATCGTACGAAGATGGCAACGAGTTCAATAGCAAGATGGCTTTATCTTCTTCCTCGATTTTCACTCCGAGGTTGGCAAGCTGTGTGATTAGTCCGTTAAATACATTTAAATGTGACAAAAAATTCATACCTTCACCCATGTGTAGGGCGTATAACTGCTTCTTCAGGTACAATTTATTTGTCAGTGTTTTGGACATGTATAGGCTTTCCAACCTTGTCCAAATTCCACGTGCAGTGACTTCATCAATGATGTTATTTACTACATCATCTGATAAGTGCAACCTGATTGCACTAGCAGCTCTTTCATCCAAGTCAGCCCAATCCTCAGCTTTCATGGTATCAGGCTTTTTGGCATCAGCATCTAGTACCTTGTGTAATCCTTGTTGGATGAGCAGATCCCTCATCCTTCTTTGCCATCTTGAGAAACCGTTATCTTCGTTGAATTTAGCTACCTCGTACTTTACTCCAGACATTTTTATTTTTCACCGAGTATAGTACTACTGACAGTGAATAGTATTTCAGTGAACGAGCAGAACCTGTGCTCTGATACCAGTTGTTGGGAATAAACCCCCACAGAAATAATATTCATGGTAATAAAAGCGGAATAATAATGTAGCACCGAGATATGATAATTAACAAGAATAAAAGAGTAACAACGACACCAAGATTTTTACGTGGAAAACCCTTTTGAATAAGGGAAAAAACCACGGCCCCGAGAGAAGCAACTGATATCACTATAGTAAGGAATTTTACACTTTGTAGTTCCGAGTAAAATACTCCAAAGACCACTACAATACTCAAAAGAAATAACCCTCTTTTGATATTCCCACCTCACTACAATATCGTTCACTCTCTATTTTTCTCACAGACTATTTTTTTATACCCTGTCTGTGAAACCTCACTCTAACTCTCAGATATATTTTTCCTCTGAGATTGATTGTGAAAAAAATGAGAGCCGAAGCTCTCATTTTACAGGCAAAACATTGCCAACCACTTTTGACAATTTTCATCTGCACACCTGCCAAATTTGACAGGTGCAGAAGTTAAAAAAAAACATGGGCTGCTGGGCAGCCAACATTGAAAAATGATTCAATCAAGGAATAAAAAAGTTCCTTAAATAATGGGGATGGACCCCACACCTATTTCCTTATCGATCCTTGCCAAAAAGAGTGACCACTTTCCATATTTCGAAACAATTTAACTTTATGCAATGATTTAAACCACAAGTTCAACAATATTCTCTTTTTTCTTAAACTCCGTGCCCAGTCAAATATATTTACATAAATTGAAATCGAGGAAGTATATGTTGAGATCGTATAAAGAATTGTTATGGTTAGTGCAATTTAACCGGCTCATTTCTACCTGCAAGTAGCGTTCTTCCAAGTAACTAGTTCAATAGTTATTTGCCATATATAATTATAGTTATCTGTACTGACGTGATAGTATAAAAATTATTTTACATTAATGTTGATGTATAGAAGTTAAGCTCATCGAATATATATCGATATATTGATACACTCCACACACAAACTTTGCAGGTATATATGAATTAGTGTGTATCTGTTATATAATTAGCTATGTGGTTGAGGATTTATAGTAAGAGTTAAGAATGTTCGTTCATGAGTTGTATAACAAATATCATACATTCCATATGGTGCATATTTTGCTTTCAATGAAAGAAGATTTTCTGGAAGGCATTCTTAATTATCTTAAAGTGCATTTCTTATATCTAATTCTAAATTAAAGTACAAAATGTTGCAAGGAAACAGGAAAGCTGATTATACCACAAAGAGGTTCTGAAACTTTCATAAGTACTATTGGCCATGTAGATGGGCGCATAAACTTATACAAGACTGAAATTTTAACCAAGGAAATTGATCAACCTGATTTCGGAGAGAAAAATTTTCTCGTGGGAATCGGACACAGACCTCTAATGGACTTATGTATCATGGCTTCAAAGTTGGCCTATGAGAACGAAAAGGTCGTTAGAGATGTTGTAAATCTTCACTGGAAGGTATACTTTAGCTTGTTTTTGTTATTTTCTTTTACATTAGCTGATCCAAGATGATGCTTCCCTTGTCATTAATCAGATGCATTTTGTAGAGTTTTACAACTGCTGGAATGGTGAGAACTCAACTTATAATGTACTTCATTTTCAATAACATTGCTCCTTGCCTTCCTGGTTGTATGAATATTTGCTCTCTTCTCCTGTATACTTATTGGGACAGATTACCATAAAGAGAGGTCCACCCAAGTATTTATATTATGCGATAAGACAAAAGATGCGAACTTGATTTTGATCAGCTTTAAGGGTACAGAGCCATTTGATGCTGATGATTGGATCACTGATTTTGACTTTTCTTGGTATGAGATTCCAAAACAGGGAAAAGTACACATGGGATTTTTGGAGGCCTTAGGCTTAGGAAACAGAGCAAATATGTCCACGTTTCATGAACAATTCATCGTTAAAAATGCAAAATATACCAATTCAGAGAATGTTGATGCAAAAAGTGGATCAGACAAATCATCCTCCGACTCAGAGCAGCCGCCAATGAAGACCGCTTACTATGCTGTTAGAAGCAAACTCAAAAGTTTATTAAAGGAGCACGAGAATGCTAAATTTGTCGTTACAGGACATAGTTTAGGAGGAGCGTTGGCTATACTATTTCCAACGATGCTAGTGATGCACGAGGAAGTGAAAGTCATGCAACGATTATTGGGCGTATACACATACGGGCAACCTAGGATTGGGAACAGACAGTTAGGGAGGTTTATGGAAGCTCATTTGGAACATCCAGTGCCAAAGTACTTTAGAGTTGTTTATTGCAATGATCTTGTTCTGAGGTTACCTTATGATGATAAAACATTCCTGTATAAGCATTTTGGTATTTGCATGTACTACAACAGCTTATACATTGAGCAGGTAAACATCAATGCCCTATTACCTGCATTTACCTCCTTTTTTGTCTTCTGAATGTTGCTGTAAATTTATTTACTTTTCGTCTCTCAGAAAGTAGATGAAGAACCAAACAGGAACTTTTTTGGGCTGCGATTCGTGTTACCAGTGTATTTGAATGCTGGTTGGGAGTTCATTAGAAGCTTCACCAATGGTTACATATAGGGATCTGAATACAAGGAGAATTGGGATTCAGTACTGCTTCGGATTGTAGGGCTATTTCTTCCGGGCATTTCTGCTCACAGTCCAGTTGATTATGTCTTCTCCATAAGACTTGGAAGGGAGAGAAGTATTCAGATGTCATCCTTTTAGAAATTACTATTACTTTATGGAAATGCATTCATAAGGTGATTTTATTATGACTTTTCTGGTCTCTTTTAGCATTTAATTATGTCTCGAAAATAAACTCATTAGAGCTTTTGTTGTCTTGAATAACGTTATATGTTTACACATCACTACTTGCATAAAGTAGGGGTAACGTCTGCGTACTCACTACCCTCCCCAGACCCCACATGTGGGAATATACTGGGCATGTCATTGTTGTTGTTGTTGTTTACACATCAATTTTAGGTGTTGTAATTGCAAGAACTGTTGAACCACTTATGAGTTTTCAACTGAATGTATTAATAAGATGACAATCAAAGGATTTTAAATTGGATTTGTTCGTGTCACCTTATTGAATAAATCTTATTTCAATTATTACATGTTAGATATGTTTGAATATGAAGATGAATTGGCATCAGTTGATCTTTTATTCTACAAATCTTCAGCCAGGAAACAAGTAATATCTGTGCTCAGTTAAAAAGGGCAGCCCGGAGCACTAAGCTCTCGCGATGCACGGGGTCCGGGAAAACGCCGGACCACAAGGGTCTATTATATGCAGTCTTACCCTGCATTTCTGCAAGAGGTTGTTTCCACGGCTAAAACCCGTGACCTCATGGTCACATGACAACAACTTTACCAGTTACGCCAAGGTTCCCCTTATGTTTAGTTAAAACTGAAACTAAAATATTCTAAATGGTCTACATCCATATATCAGTACGCCCATTTGGATGTTTAACAGTTAATGATGCTCTTTGTCTACACGATTAATGATGTTGTTGTTATAACCAAGGTGCATTCAACCTGCCTTAAAATAAAACAAGAAAACTTTTATTTCTGAAAATCTGCCAGACGATTACGAAATTTCAGAAACTGAATTAGTAAACAGATTAAATGCCCCTTCTTATGGAGCTTTATTATCACAGATTTGATTTGGTTCTAGCTGTCATATAAAGTGGTACAAAAAATTAAAAGCAAGACAAAATGTCCCGGGATTATCGTGACTTCCCTCGTAGAAACATTAGTTAGAAACACCCTCGACACGGTTGGTAAATAAGATCATGAACAGCATTGTCTCTTGACATGTCTCTCGTGGAACGCATGAAATAAGATATACTCTCGAGACAGCATCATTGGACAAATTAGTTATAGGAGGAGATGGGATCGTGGCGGATTCAAACTGTATGAGCCGTTTGAATTTTGTTAAAGTCCAGATTCTTAAGTCTTGCTATAGATTCAATATGACCACTCAATGTATACAACTCTCTGAGCCTGCAAAGATTTATATACACATAGAAGATCAGTCAAGCAGTGCATTCAACTGTCAGTTTGAAAGCACAACATCCCAAATTACCTGCATCCGGTGTTTATACCAAACCAATCAATTTAACCTTAGCCGTTAAAAATTAAAGTGAGAATGCATATCACATAACATAATTGGTTTGACATTAACACCAGGTGCAGGTAAGTTCAGTCATGAAAACGTGTATAGGAGACCTGGTTATTTCTGCTCGACGCTTAGCTTGTTCAGCAATCATAGAAGGTCTCCTGCTTTTAGTTTCAAACTCTGGTGATATTACCCCTTGTAGTGTTCTCACAGAAAGCACCCACTTGGCCTCTCTGTCTTCCTTTCCGTAGTCCTTTTTAGATGTAAAAGCAGTCTATCCAAACCAAAAATGAAAAAGAGAAATGAATAACTGTAAGCTAAGAAATCATAGTCTTTGCATCTAATGACAATGAAATCCAAAAAATTTCTGCTGACCTTATCAAAAAGTAGGTTCCAGGCTTCTCCAGTCAGACCATAACGAACGGTGAATTTAATTATATCTAAAGGAATATAGAAAATAAGACTATATAACCATATGATTCCTGCCCATCCCCAGCCGATGCCTATAATTGACGCGAATTCAATGTGTGCATAAACTGCTATCAAGGTAGCAACCTGTACAAATAAAAAACAACATGTTTAAACTCAAACAATGAATGGAGTTGGGAGTTATAAATTTGGTACCCCTTACCAGTTGGGCAACCACAAATGCAAACATCAAAAGAAGCCCTGGTCTCTCTATAAATGACCAACTCTGACTGCGCGTAACAAATATTAGCGCCTGGTTAATAATACTGACTTGCAGATATATGGCTGCTGAGATTTCTTCAGTATTTCCACTAATAGATTTTACATGGAAGTGAGTCTACATGTAATAATAAGTAAACTAAGTAAGGGAACGAAGTAACTGAAGTTAGCTAAGTTAGAAAAACTAAGAATAATGATACCTCAAAGAATTGGGTGCTATCTGCAAGCCAGTAAAACAACACAGTAACTAAAGCAAGATAGGTGCCAATCACAATGCCAGTTGCAAATATCTCGTTAAGCTTCCAACTGTCGGGTCCTGGAGATGGTTTAACGCGATCTTTGGAAATAGTCATGATAGTACCTATCAATAAAGCAGAGAAAAATATGAATTGCATCATGACCTTGCTATGCTTTCAGATAGGTGTAAGTCTAAGGAGAAGCAGACAGAAGCAAGGAACTATGTGTGGTAATAATGATTACAAGAAGTCCCTCCCGAATAAATTCATATAGAAAAAGGGCAGCCCGGTGAAGTAAGCTCCCGCTATGTGTGGGGTCCGGAGAAGGGCTGGTCCACAAGGGTCTATTGTATGCAGCCTTACCGTGCATTTCTGCAAGAGGCTGTTTCCAACCCAAGACCTCCTGGTCACATGACAACAACTTTACCAGTTATGCCAACGCTCCCCTTCCCCGAATAAATTCATATAAGATTTTGATTTTGGTGATACCTTAGTTGCCATTCTTGTTGAATATGAACTTCTAAAATAAATAGCCATAAGATAAACCTTACCATCATTTAGGATTGTAATTATCAGTACCATGAATGGAGGAAAGTCATATTCCCATATAAGTGCCAGAAGCATGAAACCAAGCTGCACACATAAGGTTTATCGCATATGATCATAAAGTTAAGACTAACAGGAACTTGATGCTAAAAGTAAAGAAGTTAACAGGAACTTGATGCTTTACCACAATTCGTATGGTTATGGAGACAGCATAAATCTGCATTATTAGGAGTAGAATCCCATTAAATGAAGTTAGAACGGCAAAGATAGCAAATAAGATATAGACAGGTGTATCGAAAACACACAAATAATGGATTTGGCTTAACTGTATAATTTTTCATTCTTTGAAATATAGCCCTGCTAGTCAAAACAGCGCTGACAATCACACTTAAGCCAGGCTCAGTCAAGACAAGATCAGAAGCGCTCCTAGCAGCATCAGTAGCATCAGCAACTGCTATACCAATATCTGCTTTCTTGAGTGCTGGAGCATCATTTACTCCATCACCAGTCATTCCAACTATGTGCCCGTTCGCTTGCAGAATCTTTACTATCTCATATTTGTGTTCTGTGTATAATATGGGAAAAAAAATTGATATGGAACAGAAAATAATTTTGAACGGCTATAGTAGTAAAATAAAAGCTCAAGGAGAGGTTACTCTAAACTTGAAGAATGGATGATGCTACAACTCTGTTTTGAAATTAAGGCGAATTAGGTATAGAACGTTGTTATACTTAGTCGAAATTACCAGGGAATACACCAGCAAAGCCATCTGCTTTTTCAATGAGCTCATCAACCGGTAGAGCTTCATTTTCATCCTTGTCACGACCAAACAATGAAAATGAAGGGTACATATTTGTTCCCATTCCAAGACGTCGGCCTGTTTCCTTTGCAATAGCCAACTGGTCACCTGTTCTGGGCATAAAACAAGTTAAAATAGAACTCGTTCTACTAGCTGCCTAAATAGTCTTTTACTTTTCAAAAGAAAAATATGTCATGGACATGAACATTGAATGTTCGTCTAATGTTATTCTTCTATTTCCCTTTTCTATTCATGTTCTAATCTTTGTTTTATAACTTTTTCTCCTGTCATCATATTATTAAAGATGTATGTAAGTAAATAAAAGTCTGTTCTCTCTAATAGCTTAAGCTTTTAGATAAGATGGTCACACACTTCAACATGATATCAGAGCAGACAAAGAGGGGTTTGAGTCTCACCGCTACCCAATATCAAAAAGAGTTTGCACGTGCTTGGCTCATAAAAAAGAATCAAGCCTGCACATGAGGTGCATATTGAGGATGTAATTAAGTAAATAAAAATGTGTTCCCGCTAACAGCTTAATCTTTTAGATGAGATGGTCATACACTTCAACACATATACTTCATCGCAAATATCCATCCCTATTGTATTGGAAAAAAACCGGATTAAAGATGACGTGACATGACACGTAGGCCGGTCAAAAGGTCAACAATTAATAGTTGGAAGATGCGAGAAGAAAGACTCAAAATAGACACGGGGTGCAAAATAGATACGTGAACCGTGCCTATTCTTTCATAAGAAATAAACCCAGT
>MU776226.1:99657-120930 GCA_026770625.1 Nicotiana glauca | reverse complement strand
TATATATATATATATATATGTATATATATATATATATATATATATATATATATATATATATATATATATATAATATACCGAATAATATGTTAAGCTATTGTATACGGTTAAAACCGGGCCCACCCGATTTTTCTGATTAACTGAGACTAGGGGGATGAATCGAGGATCAACCCCAAAGCATATCTGACCGAGACACGAGGATAAGGTACTTGTATTGGTGAAAATTAGACTCGCCACGTGGGTCTATTAAATGGCGATACGTGTCAGCAAAGTTTGAAGAAAAGTGAAGAATGACATGTAAAGATGATATGTGAAACACCCCCGGGACCGAACATACCGTGCCTGTTAGCCTCAGAACTGATCATCATGAAATAACCCAGATCAGGTGCGGGAGAATATCTCATGAGGAAGGAATCAATTAATCCCAGATTATATGGGATTTATCGTCATTGCACCATCTGTTACAAATCAGTTATGTAACGTACAATAAATGCAATAAATGATTGTAACGGTGAGAACAAGGCAATCAATTCAAGATTGACTCAACATGCACGGGATTGACTCAACAGGCACGGGATTAACTCAATAGGCATGAAATTGACTCAACAGGCACGAGATTGACTCAACAGGCACGAGATTGACTCAACAGGCATGAGATTGACTCAACAGGCACGGGATTGACTCAACAGGCACGAGATTGACTCAACAGGCACGGGATTGACTCAACAGGCACGGGATTGACTCAACAGGCACGTGATTGACTCATCAGTTACGGAATTAAGTCATCAGTTATGGAATTAACTCATCAGTTACGAAATTAACTCATCAGTTACGGAATTCCAGCATTTACACAACTGTTACAAGTCTTCCAAATGTAATGGATGAATTGAGTAAATGCTCATAATGGACACGTAATTCAAGGAGAATGGTTACTTAGATTTAGTCCTATAAATAGACATACTTTTACCACCAGGAGGGGAATCTAATTTTCTTCTCTACAATTCTACACATTGTAATTTATAGCATATTGTTCTCAAGTTAGCCATAGTTCGGCTCTTCAAGCTCTGTTCGGCTCATTATCCTATCAAGGATCATTCAATAAGAATTCTTTCTTCTCTGCTTTATTTTTATTATATTATCTGTCACTGAATTTATTTTCCACTTCTCTATCACGTTGTATTAACAAAATTTTATATCTTTCTGATTGAATCGGTTGCTTGTGGCCCGTTATATAAAATTATTGCTTTGACCTTGAAAACTATTTTTTGGGTTAAACAGTACTGAGTTCAGATTCGAGGTACCTAGCAAGGTCGATACCGATAATGATCGAGGTCGAACGGGGCAGACATTGAGTAAGACCGAAGAAAACATAATAACGAAAATGCCAGATATCCGTGACTGGTCGAATATCATGGCGGAACTCTCTGAACAGATCAAATCAAGGGCGGTTATTTAGCTAATCATGGGATTTACTTCTGTAATTAGAATTATACCATAGATAGGATTCCTCTAGTACTATATATAGAGAGTTCTAATCATTTTGTAAACAACTTACATTCACGCATATCAAAGCAATATAATACTCTTTTTCTTATATTTTCTTGTTCATCAGTTTATTTAATAATTTTACTCTCACTCACTCAGTTCGAAGCGACCTAGTTCGAGGGCTGAATTGCATTTCAATACTAGTTTGCTTTATTTTGTTGCTTCTTTACACTATTAATCATCATATTTATCAACCTGTGCTAGGTGAAATTATATATCCTCAAAAATCACTTATAAGTTTAATTGTTATATGATTTTAAGGCTAAACAATTTGGCACCCACCGTGGGGCTAAGGATTATAGTGATTTCCTGGTACAATTTTCGTAACACACACTATTTTACACTTGTTCTTTGAGGTGTATTTGATTCAGAACCAACATGTCAAACTTTCAAGTAGCACCTACACACACGGACAATGGCCTCGGCCTCCATGGCGAGAACAATAACATAGGCTCCCCAGGAAACGGCGTACCTCCAGTCAAACCCGTTGGCGTTTTGGCCATGGATCCGATCGGCGTCAACTCTCATATTGCCATTAATGGGAATTTGGGCGTCGACCCTTAAAATAGCGCATGCAAAGGTGCTCAAACGGCAGATCAGAATGCTCAGGACGGCGAAGAAGGTAGTATTAACCTTTGGATGATATTCAAAATGTTGCAGATCCAACAAGCTACAATAGCAAAGCTCCAAAATCAAAATCGTGCACCAAGTAGGATCGAGATCGAGCCACCATAAGAAATTTTTCATAGAGCCGAGTCGGTGCCAAAGAGGTCGAATAGAGGAGAACCGAAAACCAATCCTACTATCGTAAAGATGCTTGATAAACTAACGACATGGATCGAGAAATGGGAAAAGAAACTCGAGGAAAACGACCAAATCTGGGGGGCACCACCAGTATTGAAAGGACTTGATTCCAAAAGGTTTTTCCAAAAACCTTTCCCCCCGAGTGCGGCTCCGAAGCCAATCCCCAAAAAGTTTCGTGTGCCCGAGATCCCGAAATATAATGGGACAACAGATCCAAATATGCACGTCACCTCATACACTTGCGCCATTAAGGGAAATGACTTGGAAGATGATGAGATCGAGTCTGTATTGCTGAAGAAGTTTGGGGAGTCTCTATTGAAGGGTGATATGATATGGTACCATAACTTTCCACCCATCTCTATTGATTCATGTGCTATAATTGCAGATGCTTTCATAAAGGCACACGCCGGAGCCATTAAGGTCGCTACCATAATGTCGGACCTCTTCAAGGTAAGACAAAAAGACAACGAAATGATCAAGGAGTTTGTATCTCGACTCCAAATGGAGCGAATGGATTTGCCACCGGTCACCAACGATTGGGCTATTCAAGCTTTTACTCAAGGTCTCATCATTCGAAGTTTTGTAGATTCACAACAGTTGAAATAGAATTTGATCGAATATCCAACTGTCACTTGGGCCGATGTACATAATCGGTATCAGTCGAAGATCAGGGTCGAGGATGATCAACTGGGGGATTCGATTGGGTCGATTTATCCTAACAGGTTTGTGGACAGAGTTAAAAGGGATATCGAGCGGGAACCACAGTCGAACAGAGATCTAAATCAGTCATACAGTGGAGATCAGAGAAATAACAGGACGGGTGCAACCCCGTTCAGAATGATAGAAGAAATGATCGGGGGCAGAGTTACCAAGGGTTCATGAGCAAATGTTGTTTCGATTGGGATGGTGGGACCAAAGAAGCACCTTGATTATCGGAATATAACTTCAATGTGGATGCTTCTGCCATAATATCAGCCATTGGACATATCAAAGATACCAGATGGCCTTGATCTATACAGACCGATTCGGCCTAGGGAAATCCAAACCAAATATGCCAGTATCATAGTACCCATGGCCATAAGATAGAAGATTGCAGGCAACTAAGGGAGGAAGTAGCCCAATTGTTCAATGAGGGTCACCTTCGAGAATTCGTAAGTGATCGGGCCAAGAACCACTTAAAAATAGGGATTCGAACAGACAGAACGAGCAATAAGAGCCACATCATGTGATTCACATAATCATTGAAGGGGTCGATACTTCTCAAGGACCAATATTTAAACGCACCAAGGTGACGATCACAAGGGGAAAACTGACACGAGACTACTTATCGGAAGAGACCTTGTCTTTCAATGATGAGGATGCAGAAGGGATCGAACAACCTCATAATGACGTACTGGTAATATATGTCATTATGAATAAAATTTAAGTTAAACGTATTTTGATTGATCCAGGTAGCTCGGCCAACATTATTCGATCGAGGGTCATAGAACAGCTCGGCGTACAAGATCAAATTGTGCCCACAGCCCGAGTACTTAACGGTTTCAACATGGCGAGCAAAACCACCAAAGGGGAGATTGTTTTGCTAGTGAACATGGTCGGGACCATCCAAGAAACAAAATTCCATATGATCAAGGACGACATGAGATACAAAGCACTGCTCGGAAGGTCTTGGATCCATAACATAAGGGAGGTAACCTCGACCCTTCATCAAGTTCTGAAGTTCTCGACATCTGAAGGAGTCAAAATAGTGTACGAGGAACAACATGCCGCCAAGGAGGTTTTTGCAATTGACGAGGTAATACCGGTGTCAGCACTTTCTTCGGCAAAGGGATCAGACTTGAAGGGAAAGCAAGAGGCTAAATAGCAACTACAAACGCCGGCCTCAACCCAACTGGAGAAATGGGTGACCGATGAGGACGACGACTATGGGGTACCTCGATCTTTCATAGCTCCCAACAACCCCCAAGCCACCAAATCAACGGTCGAAAAGCTGGAGAAAATCACATTGACAGAACATCAGCCAAAATAAAAGGTATACCTGGGTACGGGGCTAACCCCCAAGCTCAAGAAAAACTTATTCATTTTCTTACATAACATGAATTGCTTTGCTTGGTCCCATCACGACATGACAGGGATCCCAACAGAGATCGCTACCCATCGGCTGAGCTTAGACCCAAAGTTCCGCCCAGTAAAGCAAAAGAGAAGGCTCCAGTCCGAGGTTAAGCATGAATTCATCAAGGACGAGGTAACTAAACTTCTTAAAATAGGGTCCATTTGGGAAGTAAAATATCCCGAATGGTTACAAAAATGTAGTCGTGGTCCTTAAGAAGGGAAATAAACTTAAAATGTGTGTAGACTATAAGGACTTGAACAAGAACTGCCTTAAGGATTCTTTTCCTTTGTCGAATATCGACCGTATGATCAATGCCACGGCCGGCCATGAGATTCTCAGCTTTCTTGATGCCTACTCTGGTAAAATCAAATACAGATGAACCCAAAGTATTAGGAAAAGACATCATTTATCACTAAGTACGTCGCCTATTGTTACAACATGATGCCATTCGGACTAAAAAATGTTGGTGCAACTTATAAATGCCTAGTAAATCGAATGCTCGAGGAACAAATAGGAAAATCAATGGAAGTTTATATTAATGACATGTTAGTTAAGTCCCTGCGAGTAGAGGACCATTTGAAATATTTGCAGGAGACCTTTGACATATTAAGAAAGTATAACCTGAAGCTCACCCCAGAAAAGTGCGCATTCGGGGTCGGCTTGGGCAAGTTTCTCGGCTTCATGGTGTCCAATCAAGAAATCGAGATCAACCCCGATAAGATCAAAGCTATCGAGGATATCAAGGTTGTAGATAGTGTAAAGGCCGTACAGAGGCTAACCGGGCGCATAACCACCCTAGGGCGATTCATTTCGAGGTCCTCAGACCGAAGTCATCGATTCTTCTCGCTGCTTAGGAAGAAGAACAAATTTCCATGGACCCCGGAATGTCAGCAGGCCTTAGAAGAACCGAAACGATACTTGTTGAGCCCGACATTGCTTCACACCCCGAAAGCATATGAGCAACTCTACTTATACTTAGCAGACTCAAAAATAGCGGAAAGTGGGGTCCTAGTTCGAGAAGAGCAAGGTACGCAATTCCCTATCTTCTATGTTAGTCGGACCTTAGGTGAGGTCGAGACCCGATACCCACACTTAGAAAAATTAGAGCTCACTTTAATAAGCGCCTCTAGGAAATTAAAACCATATTTCTAATGTCATCCGATTTGTGTTGTAACTACATATCCCCTTCGCAATATTTTGCACAAACCCAAACTCTCGGGTCGACTGGCCAAATGGGATGTCGAGATCAACGGGTACGATATCGAATATCAACCCCGAACAGCCATCAAGTCTCAAATCTTGGTAGACTTCGTTGTCGACTTCATGCCAGCCCTTGTACCCGAGGTCGAAAAGGAACTATTATTGAAATTGGGTACAATATTGGGGGTGTGGACCATTTTTATAGACGACGCTTCGAACGTGAAAGGGTCCGGGCTGGGCATCATTTTGAAGCATCCCATGGATAACATAATTAGGCAATCTATCAAAACTTCTAAGTTAACTAACAATAAGGCCGAGTATGAGGCCATGATTGCAGATCTCGAGCTGGCTAAAAGATTGGAAGCAGAGGTCATCGAGGCCAAATGTGATTCCCTACTTGTGATAAACCAAGTTAACAGAACTTTCGAAGTTCGAGAAGATCGAATGCAGAGGTACTTAGATACAGGTAACTTTGCACCAATTAAAAGAATAGACCTTAGAGCACGTACCTCGAGAGTAAAACAGCGAGGCCGATGCCCTTGCAAACTTGGGATAGTCAGTCCAGGATGACAAACTTAACCCGAGGACTATTGTACAACTCTCGAGATTAGTAATCGAGGAAGGCCATGCCAAGATAAACTCTACAAGTTTGAATTGGGACTGGAGAAATAAGTACATAGAGTACTTAAAGAACAAAAAGCTCTCATCGGATCCAAAAGAGTCGAGAGCTCTGCGCACGAAGGCAGCATAGTTCACTTTGGCCGAGGATGAACACTATTCAGGAGGACGTTCGATAAGCCATTGGCTATATGTTTGGGACCACGAGACACCGACTACGTCCAACGGGAAATTCACAAAAGCACTTGTGGGAACCACTCCGGTGCCGAATCATTGGTTCACAAAATTATCAGAGCGGGATACTATTAGGTTGATATGGAAAAAATACCAAAGAGATCATCCGAAAGTAAGACAAATATAAAAGGTATGATTTGATGATTCACCAGTCCGGGGAGCAACTCCGCTCGGTCTTATCTCTATGGCTGTTCACGAAGTGGGGAATGGATATCGTCGGCCCCCTTCTATTGGCCCTAGGTAAAGCTCAGTTTATTTTATTTATGACTGAATATTTTTCTAAGTGAGTTGAAGCACAGGATTTTAAGACAGTCAGAGAAAAAAAAGCCATAGACTTCAAATGGGACCACATCATATGTCGATTCGAGATGCCCTCCGAGATCGTATGCGATAATGGGAAGCAATTCATCGGCAGCAAAGTGACTAAGTTTTTCGAGGATCACAAGATCAAAAGAATCCTATCGACACCTTATCATCCCAACAGAAACGGACAGGCTGAATCGACTAATGAAACAATTATTCAAAACCTTAAGAGAAGGTTGACTGATGCCAAAGGGAAGTGGAAAGAGATATTGTCCGAGGTTCTATGGGCATACCGCACTACATCGAAATCCAGTATCGGAGCAACACCGTTCTTACTAGTCTGCGGCACCGAAGCTTTAATCTCAGTCGAGGTCGGAGAACCCAACTTCAAGTTTAGATACGTAATAAAAGAGTCAAATAACGAAGCCATGATACGAGCTTAGAATTTTTGGACGAGAGATGCGAAGCTGCCCTATTCCGATTGGCTGCTCAAAAATAGCTGGTCGAAAGGTCCTAGAATTGAAGAGCCAATCTTCGACATTTTAACATCGGGGACTTGGTGCTAAGAAAGGTCAGCCCCAACAATTGAAATCAAAATGAAGGGAAGTTGGGTCCAAACAAGGAAGGACCATACCAGGTTCTTGAAATTATCGGAAAGGGTCCTACAAGCTTGGTCCAATGAACGGCGAACAACTACTAAGCAACTGGAATATATCACCCTTGAAACGATACTACTGCTAAGGTACGAACTTCTCTATTCTCAATTATATTTTAAACTAAATCTTGTAGGTGCTCGACTAGAGACAACAATGGACTCCTCGACACGAAAACATGAGGTTTGAAGGCACGCGCTGCACTCTTTTTCCCTTAGACCGATTTTTCTCAAAACAGTTTTCCGGCAAGGTTTTTCACGAGGCAACCATTGATCGTGATAACTTAGAACAAGTCAACAGTATCCGAGGCTTCTTTATAATACCCTTAAATATCAACTTTGTTGCAAGAAAATTACTTCGTAACATCGGGGTCTCGATAGGTAAATTTTGTAAGGGCCAGACAGTCGAATGAACCATGCCCATATAGGTTACTCGAGCCCTAACATCAAACATGTACGCATGTATAATCATCTATTGAAAGAAATATTTTTCCTTGCCAATATCTCATGCCTTAGAAAAATTTCTACATCACAATTTCATACTCGATCTATTGTGTAAACAAGCTTAAGAGTCGATCGCAATCGAAGTTCGAACAACTAACCACCCCCTACTCCGGAACTGCCGTCCGAAAAATAGACGAGATCGAATTATTAAAATCTTGAGATTATAAGACCTTAAAAAGGCAACCCTCGATTTTTATAGGCCACGAACACTCCACTCAGGGACTGACACTTCGAACAAGCTCGAAGTATAATGGGAAAATGAGCCCAAGAGGCAAATTGCGAACTAAAGGCTACGACCAAATTGACACGATTCGGAGATGTTCGAATTCCGTAATAAAATAGGCCTTCGAATATTCTCATAAACAGGTTAGAAGGATACACTCAGCAAAATCACAAAGGGCTTCGATAATATCAAGCCTTGAGAACCCTAAAGGGTACAAAATTGTTCGAACCCTCGAACAATTCCTTATTTTATGCTACGACATAACAAATTTTGTATAACAACAAACTTTTTAAGCCGAAAAGGGGAAATCCCAGTCCTTTCTTACAAAGGCCACATCAGCCTAACACTAAAGCCTAAGGTCTACTTTCAGTTCAAGTATCCTTCTCACTTGACCAAAAAGCCTAAGAGCTACCTAATTTTGAGTTCGAGCATGCCCTTAGTCGATTATTAAGCCTAAGAGCTACTTTAACTCGAGTTCGAATATATTCTCACTCGGGGACTGTTTTTAAGCCTAAGGGTTATTTTTTGCTCTCGAGGTCGAAAGAAAATGCTCATTCAAATAAAACTTGAAGGTTACCTTATTTCTAACCCCGATCAAGCACTCACTCGAACGCATAAACTATGCCAGTTCGGTCGAATTTCCTAAACCTCAAACCTATGAATAACAAATTCATAAGGCACAAATGAAGTACAAATTTCATAAGTCAAAAATGAAATGAAAATGCATAAGACAAAAAGAGAGACCTTTATATACGTCAAAAGTTATTTACAAGGGCAACATGGCCCGATCGGAAATCTATGAAAAAAATCCAAAAAAAGATCTTAAACACTTGATCTTCTATAGGAGCAACATTTTTGCCCTCGGGGTCTTCTCCGATGTCGGATTCACTAACGCTCCCGAAATCATCATTATCAAAAGGGAGCAATGCTTTGGCATAGTCTTCAAGCTTTTATGCATTTTTTTATCTCGGCAGCAAGGTCAAAGCCGCGAGCATGAATCTCTTCGAGACTGGAACTTGGCATGCTCGACAACCCACTATGCCCGAGTTTGAGCAATATCGACAACTTCCTTTGCTCGAGCTTGAGTGTCCTCGGCATCAAATCGATAGACGGCCATGATCGCCTCAACATCGGCCTTAGCCGACTCAACCTTAGATTTCGCCACTGCAAGTTTTGTGACCAACCGAGCATGGAGCTCCTCAATTTTCTTGGCGTGTGCCAAGTTCTTCTCTTTCATGCCTTGGAGTTGGCTTTCAGCTAAGGATAACTGAGCTTGAGCAGCCTCTTTCTCTGAGGCAACGCGGTCCATATTTTGCTTCCACGCTATGGTCTCCGCCTTCACCGTATCTACCTCTCCACGGAGTTACCCGATCGTATCGCGCAGCTGTTGGACGTGTGAGATCAAATTATTAGCCATCGCTCCCAAATCGAGATCATGAGCATCGAAGACTTTTATTACCTTATTGGTTAGTTCGCTTTGTTCTTTCTAAGCCGCGGCTAGTTCAGCTTGGAAGCCCTTGATTTCTCCTTCTTTTTGCTCACCGAGAAGCTTGAGACCGTTTTTCTCCTCAGTAAGCCCTTGAATTTCGGCCTCATATCAGCCCAGCTCTCCTCAAGACCTAAAGAAAGCTTCATGATGAAGCACTGAGGCCTACACAAATAGAAGGAACAGAATTAGGCAAGGAGAGAAAAACACAATCATGGAGATTGGTATTAACAAATAAAGTCAGGGCTTACCCGATTTAAAGCCTTTTGGACTTCATTAAAGAGACACGGTGCTACCACCTCATCCATTAGAGCTTGGTATTCCTCGGTGACCAGACTTCGAAGGTAACTAGACATCCCTATGGGGGTGGCAAAAACTCGTGCATCCTTCGGGATCGAAATAATGATTGTTCGTTTGCACTCGAAATTAACACCAGGGGATGAAAATTGGCTGGTCAATCTAAAACTCGAGGAAGATTCATCCAAGCTCCTCTTCGGTACCTCCAAGTCACTCAAGCCAGCGGCATAGTTGACCCTAGCGTAAAAACCACGGAAAAGGTCCTCCCCTCCGAGGGAGCCTTCTATCCAAGGAGTCTTCATGGCCCAAGCCTCCTGAACTTCCTCTTTGGAGAATGAAGGAAGCTATAGGGAATCCCCGATTTCTACTATCCCAGGTGTATCTCTTGGGACGCTCTTGTAATTTTGAGGAACCTCAACTAGCCTCCACAACCATTTCCGATGCCTCCCCACCCCGAGGTGAGGTACCCTCAGTTCCAGTCAACTTAGGGACTCCAACTGAATTCTCCTCTTGAGTCCCGTCAGATCGAGGCAGAGTATTTCCAGTTTAGACTCATTTTGTGGCCTTTTGAACCTCAATGTTAGCTCATGTTCGATCCACCAGACCAGAATCATCCTTTTTTTCTTCTTCTTTCTCCTCCCCTCTTAGGAGTTGAACTGACTTCGTGGACAGGAGAGTCACATCCTTCTTAGAATTTCGAGCCGCTTTATTCTTAGGCTCTGGCCCCTTGGAGGTCAAGGCTCTTTTTCTTGCTTTCCTTTGCCGGCTTCTGGGCAAGGAGAGATTTTTCTTCTTCACCAGACGGGGGCCTCATCGGCACATCCTTACAAAGACATGCAAAAGAAGGTAAATGAGATTATAAAGGAAATACGGGCTGCGGTCAAAATTATCTAGTTGTATGAAAACTTTCCATGGTTTCGGGCCTCCCATCAGCCTCTCGCCAGTTCACACCATGCGCGTTCAACATGTGTCAATTTCGACACCAAACTTCTGACCCAGCGAGCTGGGAATAGCACCCGACATCTAGGTAACGGCTGGACCAAACGAAATGCTAATAAGAAATGATTAATTAATGTAATAAAGTAGAGGTTAGAAAGGGGAGTTATACTTACGTCTCATATTCCATTTCTCCGAAAATGGCATATTTTCTGCCGGGATCAGGTCCGAGGTCTTCACTCGGACAAATCAGCCCATCCAGCCCCGATTCTTATCTTCGTCTATGCTCGAGAAAGCCACCTTGGAGACCCGACGTTGAAGCTTTATTATCCCCCATTGATAAATTAGGGGGATATATAATCGTATGAGATTGTTGAGGGTGAAAGGAAGCTCGTCTACTTGGCTCACAAAATAATGGAGCAGTATCACTATCCTCCAGAAGAAGAGGTGTATTTGGCTGAGGGTGACTTCATATTTCTTGCATAAGTCCACGATGACAAGGTCCAAGGGACCCATGTGAAAGGGTAAGTGTAAACACTTAGAAACCCTGCCACATAAGTAGTGATTGACTCCTTAGGCGAGGGCACCACAACGCGCTTGTCGACCCAGTTGCAGTCATTTTTGACCTGGTCGAAAAGGCCGCCAGTGATCGTGCATATGTACCTCGATATGGGCTCGCATTGGCTCGGAACTGAGGAGGTCTTTTCAACCATAAAGTCAGAGTCAAGAACACACGTCGGAAGAAAGAATTCTTCAGGGCGTGGCTCTACCGCTCGTTGCTTGACAGTTGGTGGAGGTGAGGAGGTTTTCTCTTTATGCGAAACAGTTTTGAAGGTCTTTGCCATTTTTGTGAACAAAAAAGAACGGGGTTAGGATATTTCAATGTTTTTGAAAAAAGAGGTTAGCAATGAAACTTGAAGATTTGCAGATAAAGAACTTGAAGGATTCAAGGAGTTTTGAAGATTAGAGCAGAAGAGATTGAAAGTAGTTTAAAGAGTGAAAATGAGGCTTATTTATGGGTTTCACGGCGACGATTCAAGGTTGATAGTAGCCGACCGGCAACTGACGCGCCTTAAATGCCTGGGAAATTGAACCGATCGGACGTTTCGATCACTTCTGTCGCTTACATCACTGTGATGACATCATAATAAATTAGAGTAAAGATCGAGGACTCAATTTGTTTCTTGTCATTATACTCCAAAAAATAAGAGGACTATCTGTATACGGTTAAAACCAGGCCCACCTAATTTTACTGATTAACCGAGACCAGGGGGATATCAACCGCAAAGCATATCTGACCGAGACACAAGGATGAGGTACCGAGTTCGGATTTGAAGTACCTAGCAAGATCGAAACCGATAATGATCGAGGTTGAACGAGACAGACATCGAGCAAGACCGAAGACATCATAATATCGAAAGGCGATATATACGTGACTGGTCGAAGATCATGGCAGAAATCTCAGAACATATCAAATTAGGGCGATTGTTTAGCTAATCATGGGATTTATTCTGTAGTTAGAATTGTACCATATATAGGATTCCTCTACTATATAAAGAGGGTTCTAATCATTTTGTAACTACCTTACATTCACGCATATCAAAGCAATATAATACTTATTTTCTTATATTCTCTTGTTTATCAGTTTATTTGATAATTCTACTCTCACTCAGTCAGTTCGAAGGCGACCTAGTTCGAGGGCTGAATTGCATTTCAATACTGGTTTGCTTTATTTTATTGTTTATTTACACTATTAATCATCATCTTTATCAATTGGTTCTAGGAAAATTACGTATCCTTAAAACCACTTATACGTTTAATTGTTATCTGATTTTAAGGGTAAACAACTATATAAATTCCTATAAGTGCATCCAAATGATTTTGCTTTTTTTTTTTTTTGTAAAATTCTCGGGGAAACTCGCAGCCGCTACCAATAGCCCGCAAACCACATAGGAGATGTAAACCGTACTAAGCACGCCCAGTGCGACGAGCTCTGACTGAGTTGTTATAGTGGATAAAGTTTTGTTACTCTATTGGTATAGGGCAGAAAATTCAAGCTATTTCAATGTTCCAAAATATTAGTTTGGAATCAACTGAATCCCTTTGTTGAAAAATTTAATTATGCGAGTTAGAGAGTTAGTAGCTCAACTATAGAGATTTTGTAGATATAATTTTTTATGCTTACACATTTTATGGGGATAATAATATCAGGAAACCGAAGGCGATTTGGTCTTTGCTTATGAAAGATTTCTTAGAGACCAACATGGAGGCTGAAACTTTCGCTTTGCTACATGGTTTTAAAATGATGTAATTTGGAGCACGGTTTTCCTTAAACCTATATAAATTTGATCTATTACTTTTACCTTACCTAGTTCATCTTAGAGACCAACATGGAGGCTGAAACTTTCGCTTTGTTACATGGTTTTAAAATGATGTAATTTGAAGCACGGTTTTCCTTAAACCTATACAAATTTGATCTATTACTTTTAGCTTACCTAGTTCACCTAAGTAATATGGTTACACCAATTGTATGCAGAAGTAAATCGTAGTTCTATGCCAATCATCTGTTCTTAAATTGTGCAACACTAACAGCTTGTTTGGATGGTTGATATCCATCGTTTCATAATGTATTGTATAATATTGTATTGTCTTGATATATACAATATTTGGATAGATTTTATTATTTGCCGTTGATATCATGCGAGATAGAATTATTATATAAAAAGGTAGGATAAAATATAAAATAGGATTATTTAATAATAAGGAAGGGCAAGATGAGAAAAAAAAGGTAACGACTGTATATGGATAAAATATGCTATGCTAAGTAGCCGCTTAAGAGAATGACGCATGGAACTTAAGGCGGGGGATCATTAGAACTGAAGGAAATTATCCTGTTTGTCACCGAAAAGAATGACACTCATAAAGATGCAATGAATACCCTCCGTTTGGTAGCATCTAATAGAAAATAGATATTCCACGGCATTTAGTGCGCTGCTCGTTGCAGAGAGTGTGTCATTTATGCTCACCGTTAAACCTTCATCAATGACCCTCATAATTGACATTAAAGAAGGGGACGATCCTAGGACCTTGTTCGCTAGATGCATGTATAAATAATGAGATTTGTTATCATTGGAAGGGGATTACTTCTTTGGCAAGCTTATGCTATAATCGATTCAAAGCTTTATACAACGTTATCTTCTTGTTCCTTGATTCCATTGTTGTTGTGCCCGGAAGCTCATCTCCTGAAATTACTATTTCTGCAATTTTATCTTCATTTCAAGGTTAAGTATTGTGTATTTCTTTAATTATTTTATTATTTTAGTATCGAATTAATTCACATATCTAGAAACCACGTATAAATTTAACTATACCATTTTAAGGATAGCAGTTTGGCACCCACCGTGGTTCCTAGATAGTCGTGTAATTAAGTTGATCCTCGCCACTTTTACTAACGTGTTTGATTATTTGTCTTCGCAAAAATCACAAAAAAATGGTAGACAATGATGTTAACAACATCCACAATCTTGAGTCTCAAGGAGACCAGCCTCATCACGATTCAGTCACTGACACCCATAATGAGGGAAACAATGCCTCTCTGGGCCATGACAGGCGGTACCTACGACATGTTCGGGTGGCGAATCCCGATAATGCTAAAGAGGAGCATGTTGTTGATGCGGTAAGGGTTCTACAAGAGCAAGAAGTGATCATTCTAGTCTACCTCACTCGACAAGATAAGGTTATAAAGGAGTTGAAGATGGCATTATCGGGGGCTTCCAATAACGCGAATAGACGGGGCCTAGTTCCTCCCGGTGCTCCCGCAAATCAAGCAACGCAGAGGGTTGACAACAACACCCCAAGGGATGAGTTGGCTCTGATGGACTGGGGGGAGAGGATCCAGCCCCAACAATGAGAATGATCCCTTCAAGAGCGAACTCTTACGGTTTATGAGGGAAGTAAATACCCACATGGACCAAATCCCGTGCAAACCACCGGTGCTGAAAGAACCGGACTCAAAGAAGTATACTTAGCTTCTGTAAAACCTAGGGCGACACCAGAAATAATCCTGAAGTGGTTTAAAATGCCCGATGTGCCGAAGTATGATGGAACTTCAAATCCTCAGGACCATATTAATACTTATACAACATCAGTGAAAGGGAATAATTTAGCTCCCCATGAGATTGAATCCGTTTAGTTGAAGAAGTTTGGAGAAACTCTCACGAGGGAGCCTTGACACGGTATTAATTTTTACCCAAGCACTCTATATATTCCTTTAAGATGTCGCAGACTCTTTTATTAAGGCTCATGCCAGGGCCAGAAAGGTGGAGGCCCGAAAGGTCGACATATTCAGAATTGCACAAGGAGAATCCGAGTTGACGCGGGAGTTTGTCACTCGATTTCAAAAGGAGAGAATGTTGCTCCCGACTGTTCCGGACGAATAGGCAGCTGAAGCATTCACCAAGGGGCTGAATCCAAGAAGTTTAGACACTTCCCGAAAACTGAAGGAAAGCTTGCTTGAATTCCAAGCAACGACTTGGGCGGATGTCCATAATCAGTACGAATCAAAGATAAGGATCGACGATGACCAGGTTGGCTTCCCGTCGTTGGCAAAAGGACAGGAGAAGAGTAAAGAAAAATCAAAAGACGATTTTAACATGGACAGACGGTCTTTGAGGGGTGGCTTTTGTCCTACAAATGGACCGAAGGATGCGGCAGAGGCTTCCGGTAGCAGACATGCTAGCTACTAATAGAAGGACTGATCGCGGTCAGAACATCAAATCATTGCAGGACAAAGAAGCGTCAGGTACATGGGATTGTTCCTACCCCATGTTATCAGAACACAATTTCAACGTCATTGTAGTAGAGTTGGTATCAGCTATGAAAAACATCAAAGAAGCATGGTTCCCGAAGCCGATGAGATCTGATCCCAGCCATAGGGACCCCAACTTATAGTGTGGATACCACGGGACGAATGGCCACCGGACTGGGGACTGCTGACATATGGAGGAAAAGGTTGCAAAACTATTGAAGAATGGGCATCTCAGAGAATTCTTAAGTGACCAGGCCAAGAATAACTATGGTCACAACGATGATAACGTAAAACCCTCGAAAGTAGGAGAAGATCCCCCGCGCCAGACGATCAACATGATCTTCTAGGGGAATGAGATCAACAAGGTCACCTTCTCGGCAAAAAAAAGAGTCAAAGGTATCAATAACCCATACAAGAGGCTCTGAGAAGTTGCCAAAGACGACATCACTTTTACGGAGGAGGACGCAGATGGATTGTTACTACCATACAACGATGCGTTGGTAATTTCTTTAGATGTATTTGATTTTAAAATCAAACGTGTTCTAGTGGATCCAGCTAGTTTGGTCAATATCATAAAATTGAGGGTATTAGAGCAAGCGAGACTCACTGGAACCATCGTTCCGGCCACAAAAATTCTTGCCGGATTCAATGTCGCAAGCGTGATAACCCTAGGAGAGATCTTGCTTCCCAAAAACGTCGAATGAGTGATAAAGAAGACTCGTTTTGAAGTGGTGGATGGTGATATAAGATATAATATTATTCTGGGAAGACCGTCGTTGCACGAGATGAGAGTTGTACCATCAATGTATCATCACTTGCTGAAATTCCCAGCACACGAAGGAATCAAACAAATAAGGGGCGAGCAATCGGCGGTAAGGGACCTTGCAATTTCTATCTCCAGTAATAAAGTAAAGAAGCATGTGTCATAGCAACTACATTTACTGGCGGCCGCTTTCAAATCAATTGAACTCAACTAGGGGGAAGAATCATCGAAATCTTATCAAGTGCCAAGATATTTCTAGGTACCAGAAGATACGGACGCAACAAAATCCACATCGGAAGAGCTTGAGCAAGTTGCGTTGTTTGAAAAGTTCTTAGAAAGGAAATTCCACTTAGGGATAGGAATGAACCCCGAGCTTAGGTCTAGCTTTATCGAATTTATTAAACATAATGCTGATTGTTTTGCGTGGTCGCATGCAGACATGACAAGTATCCCAATAGAAGTGGTCGTACACAAGTTAAGCTTTGATCCCAACATCCCTCCTGCAAGACAAAAGAAATGCCGTATTGCGAAGTCCAAAAATAAATTCGTCAAAGAAGAGGTAACTCACCTACTTGATATCGGTTCAATCCAGGAGGTAAAGTATCCATATTGTCTAGCTAATGTAGTAGTATTTCCTAAGAAGAACAATAAATTTTGCATGTGCGTAGATTATAAAGACTTGAATAAGATGTGCCCGAAAGACTCGTTCCCACTGCCAAAAATCGATCAAATGAATAATGCGATGGCCAGGCACGAGTTAATGAGTTTGCTTGATGCTTATTCCTGGTACAACCAAATTAAGATGAACTCGGAGGATGGGGAAAAGACTTAGTTCATAACAAATTTCGGCAAATATTGCTATAATGTGATGCCCTTCGGGGTGAAGAATGACGGAGCCACTTATCAAAGGCTCATAAACAAGATACTTGAAAAACAAAGAGGAAAAACTATGGATGTTTATATAGATGAAATGCTCGTTAAGTCATTGAACACATGTGATTACCTTAAGCATCTACAAGAAACTTTTGACATCCTAAGGAAGCATAACATAAAGCTTAACCTCGGAAGTGTGCGTTTGGGGTCAGCTCTGGCAAGCTCCTAGAATTTCTGGTATCACTAAGGGGGATTGAGGTAAACCACGATAAGATAAAAGCCATCTAAGACATCCTGGACCAACTTTCAAGCATGAAAGAAGTCCAAAGGCTCACGTGGAGATTGGCCGCTTTGAGCAGGTTCATTTCCCGGTCATTAGAGAAATTCCACCATTTTTTCGTGATGTTCAAAAAGAAAAACAACTTTGAATGGACCTCGGAATGCCAACATGATTTGGGAGATTTGAAAAGGTACTTGTCAAGCTCTCTATTACTTTCAAAATCAAAAGAAGGTGAAACACTGTTGGTCTACCTCTCAGTCTCAGAAGTAGCAGCAAGTGCAGTTTTAGTCCATGAGGATGAAATTCCGCAATCTCCCATTTATTGAGTAAAATTTTAACGGGAGCAGAAACTCGCTACCCGCATTTGGAGAACCTAGCCTTGGCTCTCGTAGTCGTCGTTCGAAAGCTGAGGCCTTACTTCCAATATCACCCGATAATTGTGGCTACCATATTTTCCCTACAGAATATCCTTCACAAACCTGAACTCTTGGATAGGTTGGCTAAATGGGCCGTCGAAATAAGTGAATTCGATATAGAATATAAACTAAGGACATGGATTAAGTCAAACGTTTTGGCCGATTTTGTGGTCGATTTCAGTCTGGGATTGTTCTCTCTAGCGACGAAAGAAGCAGTAATGGTATTAGAATCGACATCAAGAGTTTGGACCTTATTTACGGACGGAGCCTCCAACGTAAAGGGGTCCGATCTTGGCATATTATTAATCATGCCTTCGGGACAAAACCCTAAGGCAAGCTATCAGATCGGTCCCTTTAACTAACAAAAAAGCAGAGTATAAGGCTTTGATTGCAGGACTCAAATTGGATCGGGAACTAGATTGCGAGGTCATAAAAATTATATGACTCCTAGTTGATGGTAAATTAGGTCTATGAGATCTTTGTAACCAAAGATGAGTGCATGAAACAATACGTAGTGAAGGTCTAGGCTCTACTGGCTGGATTTCGGGAGTGGTCAATTACTCATATCCCGAGGGAAGAAAATGCAGAAGGGGACGCACTAGCTAACCTCAGCTCATCAACGGAAATGAAGGGATCATATTCGGGGACTGCAGTACAACTCATGCACTCGGTCATGGATACAGATAGCTACTACGAGGTAAATACGACTAATTTGGTCTAGGCTAGAGGAATGAGATCATCGATTATCTCGAGCAGGGGAAGTTGCCCGAAGATTCCAAAACATCCCGGCCACTGCGTACCAAAGCAACACGGTATAACTTTAAAGGTACAAATAATATTTTCAAGTCTTGCTGGCCCAATGTTTGGGAGCTTCCGAAGCTAATTAGTTATGCGAGAAGTCCACGAAGGAATATGCAAAAACCATTCAGGCGCAGATTCGTTAGTGCTAAAACCAGTGAGGGAAAGATATAGTTGACCCCAAATGGAACAGGACATCAAAGCTTTTGTACCACAATGTGATAAGTGCCAACGCTATGCCCCGCAGCAGAGCCACTACACTCAGTTCTGTCTCTGTGGCCGTTCATGAAGTGGGGAATAGACATTGTCGGACCGGTGCAGCCTGCTTCTAGTAAGGTAAGGTTTCTTTTAATTTTAACAGACTATTTTTCTAAGTGGGTTGAAGCAGGTCCTTATCAGAAGATTGGCAAGTGTGAGGTAGTGTATTTCTTGTGGGAAAACATAATCTGCAGGTTTAAAATACCAAAAGGCATAGCATGTGATAATGGGCCACAATTTATTGGCGCAAATATCACAAAGTTCCTTGAAGATTTGAAAATAAAGAGAATCACGTCGTCACCCTTTCATCCGAGTGCAAATGGCCAAGCGAAATCAAAGAACAAAGTGATTATGCAAAATCTCAAGAAAAGGTTGGAAGTGGCCAGAGGCAAATGGCCTGAAGAACTATCTGGAGTGCTATGGGCGTACCGAACAATGGCCAAATCAAGCACATGAGAAAATCCTTTTTCCCTTGTATATGGAGCATAAGCCTTAATCCCGATGGAACTAGGGGACCACACCTTAAGATATTTCCAAGCAAATGAAGAGTTAAATAACGAAGCAATCTTAATCAACTTGGAGCTACTCGATGAGCGCAGGGACTTGGCACATATAAGAATGGCAGCCCAAAAGCAGAGAATGAAGTGATATTATAATCGAAGAGCCAACCTCTGTTATTTCAAAGTAGGACACTTGGTCCTATGGAAAGTAACTTAAGACACTCGACAGCTCAATGCAGGGTAGCTAAGTCCAACATACGAAGTCCCCTGTCGGATTTCAACTGTCACCAGGAAGGTTCGTACGAGTTGGAGAATCAAGATGGAAAAAAGTTGCCCAACAACTGGAACATGGCATACCTCAATAGATACTATCGCTGATGAACATCGTTTATGCTGAAAGTATGTACTGCACTCTTTTTCTGGAAAGGTTTTTAATGAGGCAGCAATGGAAAGAATACTACAAAGAAAGTTTCAACAGCATCAATAAGACTTTTAACAGCAAGGCACACAAGCGAAGAGCCACTCGGGTGGTTAGATAATCTTTCGCTTGATAGCAAAATTCCCATCGGAAAGTGAGTTTTCTATCAAGCAAAGGTTACCCAATCGTTCACAAGTGCAAACTACTAGAGGATTGTTAGATAGTTTTTTGCTCTATAGCATAAATTCCAAAGGGGAAGCTAAGTGTGTTACCGAGATGAAGATTGTCTAGAAATTCATTAGTGGGATCCTCGAAGGTGCAAGATTTTCATTGTTCCAATTCGCATTCTTCGCATTCGAACACTGGGGGGAATGATATGAGAATACACCAACCATGAATGACACGTCGGCCAGAGCATGAAAATTGGGAACTGATGATAGGCTATAATTACGTATTTTTCTCGCTTATTACACTCGAGTTTACTGCACTTTAATTGAGTTTGAGCTTTAATTGCTAGTGTTTTGCACTAATTATGTGTTTTATGCCTTGTAGGTGTGATTCCGAGCTATATAGATGTTATGGAATAAATTTAAGTAATTTGGAGCTTTAAAGTTTGAGTAAAAGTTCAAGGAATTAAGTCGTGATCATGTTCGGGGGTCAAATTTGATAATTAAGTATGAACAAAGACTCGAGGAGGCATATTGTGCACTGTCTAGTAAAATAGACATAACTTTTTTCTCAGAACTTCATTTGGGCTTTAGAATATAAGGTTGAAAAGGTAACTTAAAGGGCTACAACTTTTATGTTTTACATTTTTCCAAATTCCAAACGGAAGAGGGTTAAATACCGCGATTATGGTGGGACAGCGGCAGAACTGCGGCAGAGTGTACTCACGGACAACTGAAGAATCAGAGAGCATGTTTGGCCGCAATTAGACCGCGACCGCGGTAGAACCGCGGCAGGAAGCAAAAATTTCACGGACCAAAGTGCAAAATATGGGATTTTAAGCCCTAAACCCTATATTAAACAAAGGAGGCTGGCCAAGAACAAAGAGGGGACATATTTTGGAAAACTTTAGACCTAAGGAGGCAAGAGACACTACTTTAGGGTTAGAAAATACCCTTGGAGGCAATAACACATTGGGAGCAAGGCGGAGAATTCTTCTACGAGTTTTTCCTTCCTCTTCCTATTTTTAATTGTTGGTTATGACTTTTAGTATTGTAGTTTTACATACTATTATGAATA
>MU776226.1:26099-94231 GCA_026770625.1 Nicotiana glauca | reverse complement strand
TTGTGAATAATGCGTGGCACTTGTGAGTCAAATCTTGAGGTGAAGATGTTACGCTTTTGTGCTTAGTCTATTTTAAATACTCTTGGTGTGCTGCGTTAGGAGAATTGTTTAAAAAGGTCGTGTCTATAAAAAAAAGTGTAGTTTGATTGCTCGAGGACGAGCAATGGCTTAAGTGTGGGGTGTTGATGATAGGCTATAATTACATATTTTCGTCGCTTATTACACTCGAGTTTACTGCAATTTAATTGAGTTTGAGCTTTAATCGCTAGTGTTTTGCACTAATTGTGTGTTTTATGCCTTGTAGGTGTGATTTTCAGCTATATAGATGTTATGGAATGCATTTAAGTGATTTTGAGCTTTAAATTTTGAGTAAAAGTTAAAGGAATTAAGCCGGTATCATGTTTGGGGGTCAAATTTGATAATTAAGTACGAACGAAGACTCGAGTAGGTATATTGTACACTATCTAGTAAAATAGACATAACTTTTTGATAAGAACTCCATTTGGGCTTCAAAATATATGGATGGAAAGTTAACTTAAAGATATACAACTTTCATGTTTTACATTTTTCCAAATTCCAAACGCAAGAGGGCTAAATACTGCAATTATAGTGGGACCACGGCAGAATCGCGACAGAGTGTACTCGCAGACAACTGAAGAATCAGAGAGCATGTTTGGCCGGTTTGACCGTGACCGCGGCAGAACCGTGGCAGGAAGCGAAAATTTCAGGGACCAAAGTGCAAAATATGGGATTTTAAGCCCTAAACCCTATATTAAACAAAGGTGGCCGGCCAAGAACAAAGAGGGGACATATTTTGGAAAAAATTAGACCTAAGGAGGCAAGAGACACTACTTTAGGGTTAGACAACACCCTTGGAGGCAATAACACATTGGGAGCAAGGCGGAGAATTCTTCTACGAGTTTTTCCTTCCTCTTCCTATTTTTCATTGTTGGTTATGACTTTTAGTATTTTAGTTTTACATACTACTATGAATAGCTAATTTGTTATCTAGAGTTTTGATAGAACCTTTTGTAGGATAAATTCTTGTTATGTTTTTATATAATTGAGTCATAGCTTTTCTCTATTTGTTCAACTACGTTTATATTCTGGTTGATTGAAGAGCTCTCAACTAGCCGTGCCTATTTAGTATGCATAACTCGGGAGAGAGTGCATATTTAGGTAATTGTTGAACAACACCACTCCCAGAGTATATGAGAGATCAATAACCGAGGGTTTAAAGGCGGGATTAGGAATAACGAAGCCTTGGGTGCGATCTGAAGTGAGCTGTATTAAAAGCCAGCTAGCGTAGCTCGGGAGAGTGCGTCTAGTAAATTATTGTAATTGCTCGGGAGAGAGTTACGGTAATAAGAGTGCTCATGATTGGTAGAGAATACTTAGGCGAAATTATAGAAGACATAGCAGGAAGAATTCCGACAATTGGGGAAATCATAACTCTAGACCTCCTTAATCTTGTCTCTAACCCTTAGTATATTTAGTTGTTAATTTAGTAGTTTAATTTGTTAGTTAATTAGTTAAACACAAGAATCTAAATATCTATAAGTTAGGAATTGTTCAAGCTTGTCTTCTTGGTGATAGTGAACAGCTATAGCTAAACCTTAGTTCTTTATGGGATTCGACTCCGGACTTGTAAACCGGATTATATTTGTAACGACCACATTGTCTTTTTATAAGGCATAGTTGGGCGTGATCAGGAACATAGTTGTGTCATCGAGACCGGGGACTATGCGACCAACCCCAAAGAAACAAGTTGTACGAATTAGCCACAAGAAATGGCAATTTGTTTTTAGCATAACGAATGCTTATGTACACTTTGAAAACGAAATGAATAAAGTAAAGTCCTTTTATTTTCCATCTTGTTTCTTTTCTGATCGATGAATTGATTTTATCATTTGAAAGATAAATAAGTACTTCAAAGGCTAATGCTGTAATGAACGTGAGACGTCATTTTCAAGAGCACCGTAAACATGAGAGGGCCCTCTCTTATGAAAATCCTCACGTTAAAGGGTTCATTTCAGAAGAACTTATGCCCGGAATCAAAATGTCTTCGGAAAAAATACACCTAAAGCCTTACATAAAAAGACGCAGCAAAAAAGCAAACTTGCGCAAATACTAATGAAAACCCTCACGTTAAAGGGTTGATTTCAGAAGAACTTATGCCCGAAATCAAAATGCCTTCGAGAAAACACACCCATGGCTTTACATAATAAGACGCAAACAATAAAACTTGTGCAAAACACTTAAGCAAAAGAAAAAAGAGAATGCAAAACTTGCATAAATGTTCAAATGAAAGAAAGACTCAAAAAATACTTGAGAAAAAAGATGTCTTTGTTTACAATAACACAGATACAAAAGTTGGAAAATAAATAAAAGCTAAACTGCTGCATCTCCGGAACCCAGAGGAAGAGAAATCCATGCCCCTAAGGGAAGTGGATAGATTTGCCGATGGCTCAACATTTTGGCCCCCATCAGTTTGACCTTCAACGCCTTCGCCTTCGCCTTCCATTTCATCTTCAGTTCTCGAAGTTTCACAAACAAAATCGAAAGAATCGGAAATATCAGACCCTGCCGGGAGGCCCCCTTTAGCAGCTAACTCAAGCTCACGGGCCTTAGCAATTTCGGTATCAAAGTCAATGATACCAGCTTTGGCTTCTCCCAAAGTTTTTCTCCTTATGCGTACATAAGATAAGTTTTCTCAACAAAGAGGGTAGCCGCTCGGTGCTTGAGTTCTTCTTTGGGTTAGGTTACCTCGACAGAAAGGTTTTCCGGGGTGAATCTAATGGACTTGAGGCTAACGTCGAGTTCGCGGGCAGTAGAGCTGAAAATTCTATTACGCTCAAGGGTCTTCTTATACTTCTCCTCCAATTGGAAATTTCTCACCCCCGTAGCAGCAAGCTCTTCAATTTTGGAGTCCAAGGCTGCCTCTAAGTGGTCAATCTTTCAGCGGAGGCAGCTTCGCGGTCGGATGCAACAAGAACGACATTATGGACTTCGGCTCATTTGGCCCTGGCTTCGTCATATTTAACCCTCAGTGGGCCAATTTCTTGGCTAAGGGTTACCACTTCTTGATCTCTTTTCTGCAAACGAGTCTCCAATACAATGGCCTCAACAGCTTTGGCTTCCAATTCTGAGAGGCGAGCAGCAGGTTGATCCCATGCGGAGGTAAGTTCTTCCTTTTCCCGAATCAACCTTTGGAGGCCCTTGGAATCAAGAAAACGCCTACAAAATAAGAGGGGTAGACTCAGGATATTTTCAGGCAAAAATAGAAGAAATAATAAAGGAAGTAAAGAATGTACAACTGCGGCATTGTTCAACAAGCACTCTCGCGAGAGAGCCTGTATCTTTTTCCTATCTTTCTCTAAAGCCAAAGGCTTCATACAGTTAGCAAGTTCTACCGACCGGGATAGTAAATTGCATATAGTGGAGACTGAGAGAGTAACGTTCCTCCTCCTTTACGGATCTTCAGAGAAGGCAGCATAATTTCGCCCCAAATTCCCATGAACTGGGGATTAGGGGAGAGGAACATCCTCTTCTCGAACAGATACAGCTGGTGGAGATGATATATCAGTTGCTGATGGAAGGGTTGGTGAAGAAGGAGATGAAGCTATGCCAATGAAAGGTGAGAAGTAGCCACGACAAATGCAGTGCTGGTTGTTGGTTGCTCACTAACCAAAGACGGCAAGGACCCGATACTCATCCCTGCAATACCGGACACAACGACTGGGACCCGAAAATAGGAGTTGGCATTTTCTACCATCTCAAACTCCCCCCAAAGCGCTGAGACATCGTCCTCGGTTCGATGTAACTAACTCAACATGTTGATCATTCTATTGGGTTGATGAGTATCGTCGCCTTATATGTAGAGAAGCTTTCCCATAACTAGCTTCTCCATCATCGTCGATCATCATGGTGTCTATGGTTGGCCCAGGAGGAGGGCTAGTCACTACGACTTCCGGAGACAACTGGGAGGCAACACTCTTTGCCCTCTAATTCTTTTCCCCGGCCGTAGAGGAATGCCATCTTTTTGGTTGCTTGTTCTCCGGCTGGGGACTCCGTAAAGAAACACTTGTAACCAAAGCATGCCTGGAGACACCTGTTCGAGTAAGCGCCTCCTGAAGTAGCCTCATTGCGTCAGCAGGATCAGCCAAAACGTCCTCCTCGGGGATGACAACCGAGCCCGCAGGTAGACCTGATTTCAGGAAAAAGGGAGAAAGGATCAATCAATTTCCTCGTGTAAAAAGCAAAAACGAGACGAGTCTAAGTTACCATGATTTTTGGCCTTCCACTCGTATTTGAGGGCCAGTTCTTTCCACGTGCGTGTTTCGGGCGTCGTAATGTCCAAGATTTTCTAGACCCACTTCGCCAAGACTTCAACCCTAGGTGGAACCCATCAAGTTGCTGAAACATGCAAAGTAAGGAGGATCAATACAGATATGAAAAAATTTCTAATGAAAGAAATATTAAACAAGGAGCTTACGAGTGCGGTTCCATGATTCAGGAAAGGATGAAGTCGTTGCCAGAATGATATCATTGGTGGCAACTGCAACGAACCGTTCTATCTAACCACGGTCGTTGTCATCATCCATGCTAGAGGATAGAGCATGGTGGCCGCATTTGCTGAAGTTTATCATTCCCCCACGGAAGACTTTTGGGGAATAGATATTCATCACAAAAGCTAAGGATAACTCATCTCCCGTCTCTCGACACAAACACCGAAGACAAGCAATCGTCCTCCACATAGAAGGACTTACTCGTTCCAAACTCACCTGGTAGGGGAGGCAGAGCTTCGCAATAACAGAGTCAAGCTCTCTACTCAAAGAAAAACGCTCCAAAGTAAAGGGATACGTGTAAAAGTATGTAAAACCCTCCCTGGGTAGGGTTCTCACTATGTTAGATCAGGAGCAATAATGTCCAAATCTTAGCAGCGGTTATCTTCCTTCATATCAGAAATACTGGAAGGACGAATGGAAGAAAGGTCTCTGCCAACGGCCCACGTGCGAGGGTTAGCCGGAGGGAATTTCTTTTTGAAGTCTTTTGTTGTAACAAGACTTCTAGGAATGATGATACCCACTGTTGGAGGAGCAACATCCTCGGCTTTGTTCTTGTTCTTTGAAGAACTGTATTCTTTGAAGAAGAAGCCATTATATGTTACAGATGAAGGAAAAGCTTTTTCATTTGAAGAGAGTTAAAGAAAGGTTGAAGAACAATAAAGAGAATTTTAGAGAGTTTGGAGAGTTGTGGAGTATGAATGAAGAAGGTTGATGCATATAAGTAAAGGTTTAGGCGGCTAAATTCATGGCTATGATAACCTCGATTACCGGGAAAAGTTATGCTGAATTGTGGGATGACGTTTGTTCAGGGCATTAAAGGTGGAGAGACGTACGTCTAATCAACCGTCAGAAGCTTTTCGGAAGGAATCATAGTAATTCCTGCCAAAAAGAGTGTCTCTACCAACTTTCCGGTGTCAAAGCATGAAGACTATCTGTGTATGGATAAAATATGCTATGCTAAGTGGCCACTTAAGAGAGTGACACGTGGAGCCTAAGACGGAAGATAGTTAGAACCGAAGGCAATTATCCCATTTGTCATCGGAAAGAATGACACTCGTAAAAATGCAATGAATACCCTTCACCCTGTAGCATTTAATGAAGAATATTTCACTGCATTTAGTGCGCTGCCCGTTACAAACAACTTGTCAATTATGCTCACCGTTACACCTTAATCAATGGCCCTCACAATTGAAATTAACGAAGGGCACGATTCTAGGACCTTATTCCCTTGGCGCAACTATAAATAATGAGCTATGTTATCATTAGAAGGGGAGGACTTTTCTTGCATGTTTATGCTATAATCGGTTCAACGCTTTATACAATTTTATCTTCTTATTCCTTGATTTCATTGCTGTTGTGTCCGGAAGCTATGCTCCCGGAATTACTGTTTCTGCGATTTTATCACCGTTTCAAGGCTAACTATTGCGTATTTCTTCAATTATTTTATTATTTAAAGATCGAATTAAATAATTTGACTAGAAACCACGTATAAATTGAATTATACTGTTTTACGAGTAAACAACGACGCGACTATACCAAATCGGTCGTTCCATTAAGTGGCACTTTTCGTCGTTATGTAACAACGGAGTTAACAATACGATACAATAAAATATAAGTAACAATCAAAAAAAAATTATATTTAAAGTAACAATAATATAGCAGGTAACAACCATCCAAGCAAGCCGTAACGTTCTATCCACTTTCCTCAGGGTTCAAATTCGAACAGAGAGCTTGGATAACATAATAGCGTAATAATGTTATGTAAAACAAACCAATCTTCTGTTCAAATCCTCAATGGTACTAATTACTTGATCAAGTACAGGATATGTCAAAACAACAACAGTTACAACAACAATAACCAATTGGCAATTACAACAACAGAGCAACTGAACACCTGGAACATGTGAAAGAGGTAACGCTAATTGGGAAGTACCTAATCTAACCAGCATCACTGGCATATTTGAATAGTAAGATCATTTATCAATCCAATCTTTGAATAGAAGCATCATATATAGAGGGACATTAAAAGCTGCAGCAATAATAATTATACTCAATGTCCGCACCAATCTCCTAATTACCATCTCTGTCTTTGATTTGTTTGTCCGAGGCTGTGCTTTTACGGAAGCATCTAATCCTATATGTAAGGTCACATCCATGGGAAGTGAGGCACCGGTCTCTTGTGCATTAGGTTTTCTGGCAACTGACCGCATGACAGCATTACCCCTGCATTGGAATAAAAGGCGTGTAAAACTTTTGCAAAGCAGAAAATTTATATTTCTTCTATGAAAATTGACACCATTAAATCATCTACAATACAAGGAGGCACCACATAGATTACAGAAGAATGAGAGCCATTGTACTGAAGTGGCCATCACATGGATAACTTTCTTATCATGCAGAAATCAACAACATACAATCAAATTTTCTGAAAGAGAAATATTGAAGGAGTACACTATGCCAAATTGCAGCGTGATATACTCCATCATTGGCAGTAGACTTAGACACACAGATTGTTACAGGTACATGGGACTTGCACAATTGGAAATGCTCATCATCTAGGAGGCAACTTCTACAGTTTGAATGAATGCAGAGAGTAGGAGCTACACAAGCATGCTTACGTAAATAGAAATAGTTAACAGTTGCAGTTCATGCAATGAGTAGTCCTCTCTGGCAGAAACTTACCGTTCTACTGAAGCGCCCTCTCTTGAGCAAGTAGAAGAAACTTTAAACGTTTTCTTTATGAGGTGCATTGATCCTTCTGCATCCCAAATCTCCTCATATTCATATATCTCATCTTCGCTTTTCAGCTTTGCCCCACCTCCAGAAAAGCTAGAACTAATTAGACTTCTTATGTTACTCAGAAATCCACCAAGATAATGCGGAAAGAGCACCCCATTTGTTGGCCAAAGGACGGCAATAAGAACAGTCATGACAAACAGCACTAGATACCTGACACATCCACAAACAAGCTTTAAGATTACAAGAAACAAGGTTTATAAGATAAATATTTTTTCCTCTCAATATACTGAATTACCAAATATAAATGTATGTCTGCACAGGGAGAAAGCAAACTTTGGTGGAAATTGCCTTCTCTGGCATTGATCCGGCCGGTAAGATATGATTACTTGCAGATAAAAGCATGAAAGATGGAAAAAGATTTCCCATCTGCCAGCTTATGGTCCCTAGAGTATGCTGCACAACACTTCCAATCAAACACCATCCAGTCAACACAAACTACTTTTTCAATTGAGGAAGGTATGATACCTCTTTTACCGAACCATATTTGGACCTCTGGGTTACTGTACACTGATCATGGTCATGCCCAGAAAGAATTAGTGCCTGCAGAAATTCGAATTAAGCATCCAGAAATCATTCTTTCAACTATTGCATAGAAATTTCTTCTCTTTTTATTTGCTATTTTCTTTTGGACGTGCATCATAAAAAGGAAGGAAATACTTACAGGTTTGATAGACTCAAGCAGGTCATTTGTTCCGTTTTCAGTAATATAGTTTTGATATCTGCGAATGGAATTGTAACCAAGTCTGACATAAACATCCATGCGTACAAACACGGTAAATCCATACTAAGCCACTACAGTGAGAGTAAGAGCTTACAATATTTCATTATTACCAGCAGCACGGTTGATTCTCTGAAATAAATAACAAATATATAAATTTTTATCATAAATATGAGAGATGTGTCAACTAACCATATTACAAAAAAAAAAATCGCAATTTTCTCCTCAAAATAGCAATAATCAAACAGAAAAAGAATTTTTGAGGACTGTTTAGGTTCTCGAAACTCTCAATAAGAATCATTTAGGTTCTCGAGACTCAATCGCTTAACTGGAGAGGAATGGTACATGAATAGCGGTTTCCAGACGTGGAAATCTTTCCACTATAAATAGAAACTAAGTTTTTTTTTATTAAGTTTTTCAAAGAAATGCTAAACGTTACCTGATTAATGATTGATGATAAACGATATGGACCGCATGCAGTTAGACCTGGCCGATACAATGGAATATGAGTCAATAGAACCCTTGGATTCAAAGATGGATCTGCACAGAGAAGAGCAAAATGAACCAAGGGTCTTACACATAAGCCAGATCCAAAACATAGATGGATAGTGATTGGCAGAACATACGCTCTGAGACATTTTTGACAAAATTCCATGTGGCAGAGGTTACATTGTTTTGGGGATTCCCTGGAGACAAGATATCTTGCTGTGAGTCTTTTCAAAATAACAACACCATGAATCGAACCAACAGAGTCTCTGTTTCATGCTAACTGATAGGAAGAAAAGCAAATCATTAAGGTGGTGTTTGGTTGAAAATATCCGAAATTGAGTTTGCCAAGAAAAAAGAAAGTGAATTTTTTCAAACAACCATTTTTTTTCCTTTTGGTACCAGAAAGTTGCACCCAAGAAAATAACTTTTGCACTAGCAGTCTGAAAAGAGGTTTATGGAACCAATTACTGCCAGAACTAAAGTGAAGATGAAGACATGAACTTGGAACGACATTGTAAAAAAAACTAAAGATAAATGAATTAGCATTTTTTAGACACTACATTGGTACATAAAAAGGGTTCAAACGAATTGGGAAGCACTGAAATAAGAGAGAAAAATCAGGCTTCTATACTCTTGGACACTCAAATATGGATGATACAACTTTGACACTGAAAACAATGAGAATAGTTTATCTCTAAATATACTAAAAAAGAGATCTAAATAAAGTGCAGATTGTAGAATTACCATCCAAGGTTTGTGCATCGATTGCGACGAAATCTACTTTTCCAGCTGTAAATTGATAGTTCCTTGCACCAAATGCTCTCTCATAGCGTCTGATAACCTGCATTATGGTGTACACAGATAAGAACCAAAATAGAATAGGAGGAAATGACGCTTAGACTACTAAATGGCTGACATAAAATCATTTTACTGCCAATAAAACAGATAAAAACATCCAAGATATAAATGTCAGAGACTGGAAGTAGGTCTGGATCATTGCTGATTGAACTATGCAACTTGCCAAGCTCCCTATGTCTTAAAACATAGTGAAGATAAGCACTTTTCTCTTGGCTGGGAAAGGCAACCAGCATCCCTTAAACAGTGACACAACTGATTTGAAGATAAATCAAATTGGAAAAGAAGAAATTGATGGCCGTCATGATATGTAAAGACAGTCATCCCTTCTTCAAAAATGAAAGATTCATAAAGCTAAATGTGAAAACTTCCTTATTTAAGAAATTATATTTGAAAGAAAAAGAAAAATAATACTGAATATTCTGCTTCTTAGACCAGGCCTGAGCAATAAATGCACCAAATCTGTATTTCAAAGTTTCCATCAGGTAAGCTATTTTGTGATGTCAGGTAAGTGATAAGAAATGGGATATGAACAAGTCAAAAAGCATATTAAATTCAAATTTAGCTCAGACACTCAAATAATATGTTCTGAGTATATAACTCTATCTGAACAATTAACACACCTCTGGCATATGCGAGTGAAAAGCAGCATACCCTATATCATGGTTTCCAGCAAGGTAGTAAAGCTTTATGTTTGCAGTTTACTCAAGCATGTCAATGTTAAATATATGCTTAAACCGGTAAGTGACATCACAAAATAGCTAGCCAAATGGAAGCGTGATTTTGTCTTATAGTTTAAAACCTTGAACTCTGTAGCAAACTACAACTTCTGGTCAGAATCATAAGTTGACTTCAGTAGAGACATTTGATGCTCATTGAAACAAAGCACTGATACCACAGGCATTGAAGTTTCTTTGGGTTTCTTTAAGCATCTATAAACACATCCAATTTACCATCAACAGCAAAAAGTAGATGACCATTTCTCAATATTCTTCATGTTATGAATAATCAATTAGTTAACTGTACTGAGTAATCGGATTATCATCACTGCATTATTGAGTTCAGTCACCCAACCAATGAACTATTGAATTATCCCAGTTATTCAACTTATCCGGATCCTCTCAATGTGAAAACATGGCACTCATCAGAACTTTTGGTTGTGGAGAATTTGGGTGGGTCAAAATCCCTTTATAATTATGATCAGCATGGTAACTTGCTACAGGCAATCATGGACACTATTCCAGCTCACGACTAAGTTTTCTTCCAAAATTTCCTAATGTGCTAACTGAGCTCACGCAAGACGGAGCTCATCAACAAATATTTCTTCAATATTCATCATATAACGCTGATCCATTACATAATAGGTTTGTTTCATGTAACATTTTAGAAGAAGATTTATCTCCATTCTTCCAGAAGCTTATGAGTAAGTGATACATGATAAGAAATGGGATATGAACAAGTCAAAAAGCATATTAAATTCAAATTTAGCTCAGACACTCAAATAATATGTTCTGAGTATAGAACTCTATCTGAACAATTTAACACACCTCTGGCATATGCGAGTGAAAAGCAGCATACCCTATATCATGGTTTCCAGCAAGATAGTAAAGCTTTATGTTTGCAGTTTGCTCAAGCATGTCAATGTTAAATATATGCTTAAACCGGCTCCAGGATTCCTGCCATCTATCAAATTAAATAAGTCAAAGCTCAAAGCAGAAGAATAACTGGAGAACATTCAGATAGTTTATGTATGAAAACAACTAAAACATGAATTTTATAGAAGGAATCAACTAATAGGATTGGGCCTTGAATTAATCCAAATAATAATGTAAAAAAGGAAATGCCGCGGGAACTTTTTTACCAGAGCCAGGTTTTGATCTTAATCCAAAATTAGTTTTTACTTTTTTTTAGGAAAGACTTTCAGGCAGAACATTAAGCATATACGACTTAGTAATTAGTACTTACTCTTCATCAGACAGAAAAGGCCCACCATCAAAATAATCACCTAGGAACAGAATTGCATCTGGTTTGAAAGGTAAAATAGAAGATAGGAATGCCCTGCGCATATACAAATCTGTATAGAACTGAGCAGCTTCAAGTGCAAGGGATTTCGGGGCAAGATGAAGAGAGGTTCTATCCATGAGCTGTCAAAATGTAAGATATCTTGTGAATATGAAGTCAAAATCGCAAAGTGCAGAAAAATTATAAAATATGCACGGTAAAGCCACCTTAAGTTTCAGAAGGAATACCTGAGGATCAGTAACAACAGCAATTTTCACATAGTCACGTTGATGATCTACTCCATCCCTCTAAAATCAAGGAGAAGAATGGTTAGTATGCCTGAGGGGTTCTTTTTATTTTGATTGATGGTGTAGCAATAATAATCTTCCCATAATATCCAACATAGCATAATACAGTGTTTGGTTGGCTGCACAAGGAAAAAAACAAATCCGCACACAACTAATACAGCGTTTGATTGGTGGAGTTAAGCAATACGCCAATACCCGTATTAAGTTATGCCGTAACTTATGTACTATTTTATATGGGATGGAATGTAGAATAAGAATCATTAGCAATGCAGGGATTAAACTATTTAAAGACAAAAATACCCTTTTAATGGAAGTAATTCATGTACAAGAATCTCTTTATTATTGATCGCCGCATAATAATCTATTCAGTAATCACCACATAATCAATATTTGCATTATAATCCCTCACAGCTAATATGAAAACCAAAAGCACCCCCCCCCCCCAAAAAATCCCCACTCCCGAGTGTCTTACTATGCATTTTGGCACAGCCAAGTAGGAAAAACTATTACAATAGTTTTTGCACGAAAAAAAAGAAGGCTTGAATGCTTATGAAGGGGACAAGCCATTAAAATGCACATACGTTAGTGCTGGGATAACTAAGAAGTAGACTTCATTAAGGGGAAAGTTACCAGTAATACATGCCTTGAGTCTTACAAATGGGTATTACGAAACCTCCCCTATCTAGAGCTATCAAATTATTGCTTGAAATTAATCGCAGAAATTTCCTCAAGAAGGTATTTAGCATACAAAGTCCACCACTCATACATGTACATATAAGTTAACTTCCCCACAAGACTTCTTAATTTTCCTTTTAACTTTTTAAAGAAGCCAGCCTGTTTTTAAAGCAGGATTAATCAGGAGCCTTTGACATGCTTGGAATCTCAATGAATACGCAAGAATGAGAATAGAGGAACTATCATAAAGCAGTACAATTTAGAGCCTAATTATCATACATAACTATAGTTTGCCTAATTATAATTCGTAGCTACTGTTCAATTATTACCAGCTTGTATCATTTGCGTTCAGATGCACAACGAATACAACCTCTCTATCAACTGTATTCGTTCGCGCAACAAATACAATTTGTATCAACTATATTCGTCGTGCCACGAATATAACCAAGAAAAATACAAGGATGTATAAAGGATACAACCTGTATCGACTGTATTGGTTCGCACAACGAATACAATCAAGGCGAAATATAAAAATACAGAAAAATAAAATATTCTAATTGAGAGTCGAACTCAAGATCCCCGCTTGCTAAGCGGACGCTCTAACCAAGTGAGCTATGTGAGCTTGTTGCTCTCTTGTTTAAGTTCAAAACAATTGATCTCTTGTTTCAGTACTACAGGTGGAGCTATAAAATCCAAAGCTATAAATGGTAATTTTCTGAAAGTATAGCTAATGTCGCATAATTTTTCCACGATAATACCATTCACTGGTCCCTATAGCAAGGAAGCAGTGCACAAGTACAAAATGGAATTAAGGCAGCTAAGTTTTGTTTGGGGGGGTTGGACATTGTACAATTTAAAGATGAGTACAGTTGACAAGGTGAGTTTAACTAAATTGCATAAGCTAAGCTAATTCAACAGATCAATTAGAAGAATAAATTTCTTGTCTATTAGCAAACGCAGAGCTGAGAAATTCCTGATCTGAATTTATGCTGCTTAAGATGAATTAGTCTTAAATCCAGCTCAAGTCAAAGGTAAAGTCAGTGAATTCTTATTTCATCAAAGTTTGGAGCTATAAAGTTAGAATAGTACTTCGGCTTACCGCGGAAGGAAGAGGATGAAGATGAGGCCAAGAACAGGACCAAAGATAAGGCACCCAAAATGAGAACATCTCGCCATAGAGAAGGCTCAATGCCCAAATTAAGCTAAGAAAAGCTGCTAACTTCAACATCTTCTTCTCTTCTTAGCTGATTGGATCAACTGTTCTCTACTTCCATTTGTTAACTATCTCGTAATCGTAGATCCTAAAGTAAAAGCTCAGAGAAGTGGACAAAAGTTTTGTTGTTCAATATTTACCCGTTAATGGTGATTTCTTGTATTTTTTTCGGTCCTTGTCATTTCCCGTTTGGACAATATTTAGTTAGCAGTCTATTTCAACAATATTGGAAATTAAAGTTGAAAAAAGTAGTACTACTGTTATATTTGGACATGAATTTTACCTCAATTTTTTTTATAACTCATGAGTGAAAATTATTATTTCACTTGAAATACCCATCTATTCTCAAACAGATTTTTATTTCAATTTAAAATTAAAATAAAGTAGTAAACTAATTATTAAATTTACGAAAGTTATTACTTTGTAAATAATATTTGATCTGAAGTTAATTATGTCCTAAATAATAGAGTTTGAAATATAAAAGAAAGATAATTTTTTTAAGTAAGTATTAATTTTTAATCTTTTTAGAAATAAAATTAAATTTCTATTTTAACATCGTGTTACTAAAAGTATTTGACTTCCCATTCAACAGTGTCAAACCAGTTCATGAAGGGTGTAATATTATATGAGCTGGATAACGTTTTAAATTGTATGCAAATAATAATAGTTTACTTACTATTTATTTGGCAGAGCATCTAAAGAATCGTGGCTCGAAGGGGTTGGTCGTTCAGACCGATGATCAGGCTAACCGTGGCTATTGGCATAGGTACTTCTTTATCAAAACGGAGCACCTGATATCTAACTCCGTTGAATTCCCTGAGAGGTGGAATCCGAGACGTAAGTATTCCCATCCGTCGAGTCATTTATCGTACATGACCTTAGCGGTTCCGGTTATACCATCGTTATGATTTTTTCTGTTATTTTGCAGCAATAGCTCACGCTCCCCAGTTCATAACTGATATCAAGCAGTGGGTAGCTGGTTTGCTGCCTCTTGCGGAAGAAACCCGGACATGGGCTGAGTTCCTTGAGCGTTACGGCCCCGCGGGTCCTTCAGGTATTTCTTTGACTTTAATTAGTCGTTTCTACAAACTTCGTCAGCTAAACTATTTGCATTGATAGGTCGAAGTGCTCCTAAGAGGAAGGCGATGGCATCCACCTCCGCCCGATTAGATGTTGGTCAGAATATGCAGGAGATACTTTATGCATCTGTCAGGGAGGGGGCGACCGTAGTCTCTTTACAAGAGGTTGCTCCTGCGGAGGTGGCTACGAGTGAGGCGAGGCCACCGACATCATCTCCACAGCCTGTGGACGAGCCTTCCGAGGGCGAGGAGCCTGAGGAGAGAAAAAGGCAGAGGCTCGCAACGGGTAAGGCGGTGGCGACTTGGGATGAAAGGAGTGATGCACCTTGCCAAACAACTAGACCCGTCTTCATGGCTGATGACATCCATTCGGGAGGCCGGCCCACCAGATAAGTGCTAATATCGGTACCAGCTCGGTTCGTTTTGCCGAGGGTGACTCATCACCTCTCGTTGGCGGCGATGCTGAAGGACCGATCGCTGAGGCCGCCCACGGGGATGTGGACGAGATGGCGGAAGGCATGGCACACGTGGAGATGGCAGCGGACGGATCTGGCCGCCGCATCGTGATTCCAGGGGCTTACAATTTGTTACAGCACAATGAGAGGGCTGCGCTGGAGATGAATCTACTGTGTGCCGCCCCGAGCGCGAGATGCCGAGCGTTGTCAGTGATTAAGAGGGTCGCTAGTATGGCGTTACAGGTAACTCTCTGTTCTTCCGTGTGTCATGAAGTTAATTTTGATGCGTATTAACTCACATGTATGTGTATATTTTTTAGACCCTAGTTTTGGAAGTGGAGAGGAGGCGTCGTGAGGAGAAGAGAGCGACCGTTTTTGATAAAATGGTGAAGAAGTACAAGCGGTATCGCTCCAAGCATCAGGCGGCGGCGGACCTTTTCCAGCAAGATCTAAAATTTCGGGTGTTCCGAAAAGGCCTCGAACAGAAGGAGGCGTAATTGAGCCGCAGGGTGGCGGAGCTAGAGAAAACGGATGAGGAGCTGGTGAAAGCCGTGGCTCGTAATAGCGAGCTGGAATCACTCCTCAAATTGAGGGAGAAGGAGTTGGAGCTCAGCCGTGGGGTAGCGGCGGAGGTTGTCGATCTGCATGTAGGGTGGCAGTTTTGACAGCCGAACTCGAAGCCAAGGTGGCTGTCGGCGTTCTCAGGTGTACTGCCCCGCCACGTCCTGGGGACGTGGCTCGAGTTGCTCACGAGATGTGGGTATATGCGGAGGCCAAATTAGATGTATATAAAAAAACTTCTCGTTGCGGAATGTGCCTCTGAGGAGGAAGTTCATGAGCAGCGGCACGAGGCTCTTGCTGCTCGTATAGCTTGTGGGTATAGATCTGACTCCCCTGATCGAGAGGGCTACGCTTCGGAGGATGTTAACCGGCTTGAGTCCGACCCATGGTTTAATGAAGCTTATCGCCTTGGTGGCGATGATCGAGAAGGAGAGCAGGCGGATGGCGATGGTAAAAATGGCGATGCTCCTTAAGACTTGTATATGTTTTGCCTTTTTCTTTTTTTTTTGGAATGTAATGGAGGCCCTTCGCGGGACTAAATGTATATCATTTTTGTCATGGTGAAAGGATCATACTTTTGTTGTTATTCTTCTCGTGCTGTTCTTTGTTTAAATGTTGTTTGTCACCGTCGAGCTTGGCCGGCGCTTTGATGGCAATGGCCTTAGCCGATAGAATGTAACTTCAACTGTCGTTGAAGTGTTATCCGTCGTCGTCGAGCGGGGTTGATGTTTATCTACGTTGTCCTTAGCCGTTAGGATGTAACTTCAACTGTCGTTGAAGTGTTATCCGTCGATGTCGAGCTAGGTCGATGTTTTTCTGGTGATTTCCTTTGGCCCATAGGATGTAACTTCAACTGTTGTTGAAGTATTATCCATCGTCGTCGAGCTGGATCGACGTTTATTGGCGAAGGACTTTGGCCCATAGGATGTAGCTTCAACTGTCGTTGAAGTTTTATCCGTCGTCGTCGAGCTGGGTCGACGTTTATTGGCGATGGCCTTTCACCATAGGATGTAGCTTCAACTATCGTTGAAGTGTTACCCGTCGTCGTCGAGCTGGGTCGACGTTTATTGGCGATGGCGTTTGGCCCATAGGATATAACTTCAACTCTCGTTGAAGTGTTATCCGTCGTCGTCGAGCTGGGTCGACGTTTATTGGCGATGGCCTTTGGCCCATAGGATGTAGCTTCAACTGTCGTTGAAGTGTTATTCTTCATCGTCGAGCTGGCTCGGCATTTATTGGCGATGGTCTTTGGCCCATAGGATGTAATTTCAACTGTTGTTGAAGTGTTATCCGTCGTTGTCGAGCTGGGTTGACGTTTATTGGCGATGGCCTTTGGCCCATAGGATGTAACTTCGACTGTCGTTGAAGTGTTATCCGTCGTCGTTGAGCTGGGTCGACGTTTATTTACAATGGCCTTTGGCCTATTTCGCAATGGAGGTGGTGGCCTTAGCCGCTACATAATGGAGAAGGTGGCCTTAGCCGCTTACATAATGGAGATTGTGGCCTTAGCTGCTACATAATGGAGATGGTGGCCTTAGCCGCTTACATAATGGAGATTGTGGCCTTAGCCGCTTACATAATGGAGATTCAACTAGGCTAGTCCCTTTATTATATCGGCCTGGAAAGCGCGTTGAGTGGCCAATATGATAAACCTGTCTCCATACACCGCTAGGTGTCCCCTTCGCCGTCTCATTAAAAACCTCCCCGAGAAAACCCGATTGGGACAAAACTCGGGTAAGGGAAAAAGAGTACGACTCGGGAGACGCCCTTCAAAAGTGGAAGTACTTGAGGTGGGCGACGTTCCAGTTGTTTTGGAGTATTTTTCCTTCCATTGTTTCCAACTGGAATGCTCCTTTGCTTGCATTTGCTGTGATTTTATATGGCACGCTCCAATTGGTGCCTAGTTTCCCTTCGCTCGGGTCTTTTGACGCTAAAGTTTTGGCTTTGAGGACGTAGTCGCCCACTTTGAGTGGTCGTATTTTGGCTTTTTTGTGGTAATACCTTTTGACCTGTTGCTTTTGAGTCGTCATTCTTATGTGGGCCATATCCCTTTGTTCCTCGGCCTCGTCGAGGTCTTAAAGCCTATTCACGTCGTTGTCTGCTCCGCTGGTATATGAATATCTCAGGCTCGGTTCTCCGATTTCGACTGGTATGACCGTGTCGGTTCCAGTGAGTACGATGTTTCTCCTGTGCTAGATTTGGGTGAGGTTCGATATGCCCACAGTACTTCTGGTAGTAGTTCGGGCCAGAGCCCTTTTGCTTCTTCGAGTTTCTTCTTCAGTATGTTCAATATTATTTTGTTGGAAGATTCTGCTTTGCCGTTGGCGGCGGGGTGGTATGGCGTGGAGATTATTCGTTTGATGTGCCATTTGTCAAAGAACTCTGTTATCTTTTTGCCGATGAATTGGGGGCCGTTGTCGCAACTGATTTCTTTGGGGATGCCGAAATGGCATATGATGTTTTTCCATATGAAGGCGATGATTTCCTGTTCGCGTATTTGGGCTTATGCACCTGCATCCACCCACTTGGAGACATAGTCAATTAAAACTAACAGAAACCGTACCTTTCCCCACCCTGCTGGCAGGGGACCGATTATGTCCATTCCCCATTTGATGAAGGGCCAAGGTGATGTTACTGAGTGGAGGGGCTCTCCCGGTTGATGTATCATGGGGGAGTATTTTTGGCACTGTTCACACCTGTGAACATACTCTGCTGCCTCCTTTTTCATAGTGGTCCAGTAGTATCCGGCTCGGATGATGCAACGGACGAGAGAGCGATTTCCGGTATGTGCGCCACAGTGGCCCTCGTGTACCTCTTCGAGTACTTGCCTTGTTTGGTGCTTCCCTAGGCACTTAGCGAGGGGTTCGCCAAATGTTCTTTTGTAGAGATCGTGATTTATTAAGCTATATCGGGCGGCTCGTATGCGGAGCTTTTTGGCTTCTTTTTTGTCGAGCGGGAGTGTCTCGTCCTGCAAATAGGATATAAACTAGTTGTGCCAATCCCAAGTTAGATTTAAAGAGAGTACCTCAGTGTGATCTATGGCTGAATGGAGGAGGGTGACTATATTTCCGCTGTTGATGTTTTTGGTGGCTGCAGCCAATTTTGCTAGGCCATCTGCTTCGACCTTCTGCGCCTTAGGGATTTGTTCCAGGCGGCACTCGTCGAACTCGGGCATCAACTTGTGAATTTCTAATTGATATTTTTGCAATCTCTGTTCCTTGATTTGGTAAGTCCCGGTGACCTGGTTCACCACGAGTCGGGAATCGCAATGGAGGATGAGTCATCGAGCTCCGTATTTGATGGATAACTTCATACCTGCAATCGCAACCTCATACTCGGCCTCGTTGTTAGTCATCTCGGGGCATCGTATGGACTGACGAATTATTTCGCCCATGGGGACCTCGAGAACGAGTTCCAGTCCCGATCCCGATCCCGAGGCATTGGCAGCGCCATCAGTGTAGAGGGTCCAGAGGTCGGTACTAGGAGAGGCACGAATGGCCTCCAGTTCCGCTTTCTGCAGAATCTCTGTGTTGAAATTGGCGACAAAATCTGCAAGTACCTGTGACTTGATGGCGTTTCTTGGGTGATAGGATATGTCATGCTCGCTGAGCTCTATGGCCCATCTGACGAGCCTGCCCGACAACTCGGGCTTGTGCAGGATGCTTCTCAGGGGGAAGGTTGTTATAAATTTTATGGGGTGACACTAAAAGTAGGGTCTAAGCTTTCGTGAAGCTACGACTAGTGATTGGGCCAACTTCTCGAGGTGTGGATACCGTATTTCGGCATCCACTAAGCTTTTGCTGATATAGTAAATAGGAGACTGCGTACCTTTGTTTTCGCGGACCAAGACTGCGCTGACAGCGACTTCGGACACTGCCAGGTAACTAGAAAGGGTTCGCTTTGACTAGCAATGGTAGCGAAGACAAGTACAATTTTAACTTTTTCAAGGTATCGGTGCATTCCTCGTTCCATTGTAGTCCGTGATCTTTTCTCAATACGTTAAAAAATTTATGGCACATGTTGGAGGATCGCGAGATGAACCTGGATAGAGCGGCTATTCGACCCGTCAGCTTCTGTACTTGTTTTTTGCTATTCAAGGTCTTAAGTATTGCGTCTATTGCCTTGATCTGGTTCGGGTTGACTTCGATACCTTGTTGTGATATGAGGAAGCCCAAGAACTTTCCTGAGGCTACGCCGAAGGTGCACTTTTCTAGGTTTAATTTCATCCCATACTGTCGTAGTATCTCGAAGGCTTCTTTCAGATGGTCGAGGTGGTCATCTTTGTTTGCCGACTTCACCAGCATATCGTCGATATAGACCTCCATGGTCTTGCCAAGTTGTTCCTTGAACATTCTGGTAACCAGTCTTTGGTACGTCGCCCCTGCATTTTTTAGCCCGGAGGGCATCACCTTGTAGCAATATGTCCCTTGGTGGGTGATGAAAGTTGTTTTTTCTTGGTCCTCCTCGGCCATCATGATTTGGTTGTAGCCGGAGTAGGCACCTAAGAAGCTTAGCAGTTCATGTCCTGCTGTGGCGTCGATCAACTGGTCGATGTGAGGTAATGAGAACGAGTCCTTCGGGCATGCCTTGTTAAGGTCGGTGAAATCTACGCACATTCTCCATTTCCCGTTTTTCTTTTTGACCATGACGACATTGGCGAACCATTGGGGATATTTTGATTCCCTTATGGAACCGTTGTCCAACAACTTATCTACCTCTTCACTAACGGCCTCGTTGATTGCGGCGTTGAAATTCCTTCTAACTTGCCGCACTGGTGGATATAGTGGGTCGACGTTTAGCTTGTGGGTGGCAATGTCTTTTGGTATCCCTGGCATATCTGAATGAGAAAAAGCAAATAAATCCACGTGGTTAGTTAGAAATTCATGGTACTCACTTGGGTCGCAGAGGCTGTGTCCGATGTAGGCTTTCTTTATGTGGTCGGTGTTGTCCAGTTAAACTGGGTCGAGGTCCTCGACCGTTTCTTTGCAGGCTTCTACGATGTCCGGATCTTTGATGGCTTCCGTTGTCGGGTCGACCTTAGTCCCCGACACGGCTGATTTTTATGCTTCCGCACTTGCTCCTTTCAACTGCTTGGTGTGTGAGCAGCCTTGAGCGATTCGGTAGCATTCTTGCGCGGTGCGCAGCTCGCCCCGAATGCTAAATACTCCCCAAGGGGTGGGGAACTTGATCACTTGGTAGAAGCTTGAGGGGACTGCTTGCATGGCGTGTATCCACGAGCGTTCTATGATGGCGTTGTAGGCTGTTTCTTGGTTCATGACGTGGAAAGTGGTTTCCACAGTAACTCCTCCTGCTAAAATTGGCAATGATACCTCCCCGGAGGTTCGTTCCACTGCATTGTTAAAACTTGTCAGTGTTATGCAACGCGGTATTATCCTATCTTCGAGCCTCATTTGCGTGAGGACTCTTGGATGGATAATACAGGCGCCGCTTCCGTCATCAACCATGATTCTCTTAACATCAGTGTCAGCAATACGTATAGTTATGACCAAAGCATCATAATGAGGAAAAGACAAACCGTCGGTATCGGACTTATCGAAGGTGATACTCTCTTTGAAGCCGTCATACCGTTCGTGGGCAATCGTTCATTTCAGTTTGTGCGAGGTGGTGAATTTTTCGTGGTTGATTGCTGAATCGTCGCCTCCTCCGACTATCATGTTGATGGTGCGTGCTGGCGAAGGTAGCTTTGGCGGCCCTTGAGGTTATTCTCGCCCTCGTGCGAAGTTGGTCTTTCCCTTATCGCTAAGCAGCTCCCTCAAGTATCCTTGGTTCAGCATTCTGACTACCTCATGTCGTAGTCCTATGCAATCTTCGTTTTTGTGTCCTCGTTCTTGGTGGAACTCGCACAGGTGGTTCGACTTCCTCGTGGCAGGGTCTGATTTCATTTTATGCGGCCATTGTACCGTGGTGCCCAGCTTCTCCAGTGCGTACACTATTTCTGAGGGAGACACGCAAAAGTTATGGGCAGATAATAAAAAGGGCATACCTCTTTCATTACGGAGTAGGGCGACATGTCGTTGTAGTGCTTCTGTGTGTCTTGGCGGTGGTGGATGCGAGGATCTGATGAGACTGGACCCGAAAAATACAGCACACCTAAAGGCACGGCACATGGGCCACTATCATTGCTCGAAGATTTGATGAGACACAATGGCTGATCGCAGCCCGAGTCGCAACACGACTTGGAAATTGGGCCACTAAAATAGCTAAAAAACAATATGCCTAAGGGCATGGATCGGATGATACCGCTATCAGCCAACTAAATCTCCAAGCCACTCGACCACAAGATCACTTTAGCCCAGAAGCAAAAAGGGTCGTCACTATCCGACCATGCTGGCAAGAAAAACCTAAGGGTTAACTGGAGTTCGAGTCACAATGTGACTCGGAGACTGGATCCAAAACAGTCGAAACAGCAAAATGCCCAAGGGAACAAGATAAATACGACTACCACCCGCAAGTACAGGCACAAAAAATGCAAAGACAGGAAGGCTCGAGTCAAAGCCCAACTCGAAAACTAAGCCTAAACGGCCAGGCTGAGCTTGGAGGCCCAGCACCTGCTCACATCAAGAATCACACTTAGAGATCCCTGGGACCGTCCGACCAGTTCCGAACTGAGAAGGACCTCGCCGAATGCCAAGACCAGCATGCCTGATCGAAAACAACAGCAGGGAAATGATAGAAAAGAAATAAATCTTTAAAACTTCTCCTTATATATCATGTGCGCAAGAAAAAGCTTATTCTCCATTTACAGGCACACCCTACATATATTCGGATCCAAGCTACAAAAAGGCAAAATCTACACTCTGCGTTAAAGAGCTACAGCTTGACAAAATCGCCCTCCGTGACGTCGACGAGAAGCGACCGAGCATTGCCTTCATCCGCTCGTGCTCGAGCCAATTCCTCCAAGAGAACGAAGCCCCTTGCACCAATTTCTTCGAAAACCTCCCTCTGGGATTTGCAACGGACATACTCGATCCTCCACTCCCGGTCCAAGGTTTGCTTTAGCTCAGCTTAGGTGTCAACGGCATCCATCACACAAATCGTCATCTCACGATCGGCCTTGGGTCGGTTCAGTGCCGCCTCCGCCCGGGCGTCAATTATCTCATCTCTGACCTTCGAGAGGTCCGATTCAAGTTTCCCAATCATATCCGCTTGAACTTTGGTATTGTCTCGAGTCAAGCTGAGTTGGATCTCGAGGGCAGGGACCTAGGCCAAAACATTCATCTCTTCCAAAGCTCGTGCCTGCGCTTGAGCCCTTAGCTCCCCGCAGGCAATTATGACGCGGTTGACATCACCTTTGAAGTAGTCCAGAGCCTCTGACTTTTTCTGCAGCTAATAAAACAAATAGGAATCAGCCTCAAGGCCGGAAAGAAGCGAAACATGCACTACTAGAAAATTACCTCCTCCGCCAAATAATTCTCATAGTTCGAGCTCCGATGCGCCTTATATCGCTAACACTTTAGCTCGACTTCCTTTTCCTCGCTGAGGAGCCTATGGGACTCGCCATCATCTCGAATTCTCTGGAGCTTGGCCCCTTGATAGAGCAGCTCAGACCTGGTCAAGGAAGGATCAATAGAGGGACAAAGACACGGGATACATGTGAACTATGCATGAACTCACCGCAAAATGAAGCCGACAGACTTCCTCAAAGTCAAATCACACTCCTATGATTTTTTACATGCGGCCCTAGAAGAGCCAACATCATGCACGGCATGCTTGCCTAAAGGAACCATCAGTCGGGAATAAAGCACTCCGGGGACGGCAGATTTGGGAAACACCCCTCCTCGGAGATACAAGCCCGACTAGCGCCATCGAAAGCTCCTTCACATCGTAAGTTCTGATCTCCCTCGTTGCCATCGCCCCTTGAGCCAGAGGCCAACGACTCCTTCTCCTTTTCAGAGCAACATTGCCTCGTCCCAAAGAGCCGCTCGATATCTATAAGCGGTGAATCCAGCATAAATGTAAGGGAAAAATGTTACCTCGGGTATGTGAAGGCAGAGCAAAGACAACGTATGCACGTACCTCGGCGTTGCGACCCCTATTCGGTGCAAAGCACAGCTCATCACCTGCGTTCATCACAAGACGAATAGGTCACCAGCTTTCGAACCCAGCTGGACAGATCATGAACTTCACCCGGCATCCACGAAGTTGCTACAATAGAGAAAACAACATTATTACTTAGTTGATTTTTGCCATAGAGATATGAAGAAGCTCCAGACACCTCACTTACGAGCGTGATTCCACCCTTCAAAAAATGGCAAGAACTCCGCAGGGATGATGTCAGCCGTCCGAACTCAGATGAACTAATTGGCAACTCTCGATTCCTGCCTTTCTCGTCGTCTATGACAAAGGGCATGGATGAGAGGCACCCCAGAGTTAGCAGACCCCGATGAATGGAAGGGCTGATATAGCCTGACAAGGTGATCAAGCGTGAATTCGAGCCCGGCCTTCTCCGCGAAGAACTCATCATCACCACCGTTCACCAAAACGACGGATGAATTTGCGCCAGGAAAAGCAGACTTCACTGAAGGGTTCTGGGTGCAAGATAAGACTCGAAAGGGGAGAAACGAATATTAATAAGAACATCATGGGTATATTAAAGAAGGCCAACCGCCATAGTCAATGCTGGAATCCACGGTAATGGCACATATTGCACGCCCTGGAAGCCCATAACCGCTCACAAAGACGATGGAGGAAGCAAGAGTCAGAACCATTTCTCATCGCTTTGCGTCACCCTTACTTTGAGAAATGCAGAGAATATCTGTGTATGGTAAATCCGAGGGCCCAGATTCCCCGACATGGGGTTATCTCATGGTTATAACTTTCTAAGCCTGAAGGCAAGGTCGAGACTCACCCTCGGGGTTCACTTTAAGCTGATCCGGAAAGTGTTGCATTCCGACTAAAACTACAGGTTGTAGCAGGCAGGGGGGAAGCTCCCAAAGCACATGGCTCGACCTGACAAGGGCTAGCCTACCTAGAGCCTGTGTTGGGGTATCACATCAAGCCATCCCATCTCCTTACTTTATGCTTTGTTTCCACACGTTTATGATCGAGTCTCTCCCCTATATAAAAGGGGATCGCTCCACCTTGTAAAGCACGAATGTTGCTCCATTTCTCCATAAGTTCAACAATCTCTCTCTCTCTCTCTCTCTCTCTCTCTCTCCCCTCTTCTTCTTCTAAGCCATTCGTTCCCATTGGCCTGAGGCCACCTTGCGCTCATTATTTTCTTACTTGTTCTACGCTCGTCTAGCTATGGAATGGCCATAAGGAGCCTTTCTTAATCGTGTCTTTGCTTGTTATCCCTTCCCCGACTGTCCCTGATAGCATGATCCCGGCTCGAGCCTCAGCCTCGAGGCCCCCATCGGTCTGCTCCACGCTCGGGCAACAGGCCCCTTCGGTTTGCTTACTGCCTCGTCTTAGCTCGTATTTTATCGCTACATTTAATACTTTTAGCATCAACTGCCCTAAAACTAGCTTGAATATAGATCACGTATTTTTAGAATCTCATTTACAAATTTAATTGTTGTTAGCATTTTCGCGGTAAACATATAAATAGATGATTTGGGCATCACATTGTACACACTTGAATACATGGATGCAATAAGAATCTCTTCTCTATTGCGTTATACATTTTTGTCTATTTTCTTATTTTATTACTTTGAGCTAAGTTTCGTACACGTTATCAACACGAGTTTCTAACCAACCGAAGCTTGAGTTTGATTCTTCTTCGGCCCATGTTTTGGATAGTCTCATCACGAGAACTAAAAAAAGAATGACAAATGGAACCAATACTAAAATCACAGTGTTCGAATCCCAAACCATTTCAGCATACTACTATTGCTTTGAAATGTCAGCAACAATATTTAGGTATGGTTTCAAAATTGATTGGTCATAATTGGGAGAGGAATCACTAATGTTGAGGTACGATTTAATAAATCAATTGGTTTTAAGGTAAAGCTTGAATTTTATAATTTCTATATTTTTTATCGCATTTTTTTTTTGTGTGTTGAAAGCATGTTGCCTATTTTTGATAATATATTATTGGCTTTCATATTCAAACATGAGACGATGACCATTTGATTGAAAGATTTTTAAGAACTAGAAAAGATAATTTTTTTAATATTTATGCAATGCCATAAGATTTTGAACCAACCACTAGCCGCCGATTTTAAGCACTGTAACTAAGTTATATATATTACAATTGATGAGGCACGACGGATTTAAGAATTAGAAAGAGAATACAGAAACAGAAAATCAAAAATAAATTTTGATTGGTTATATTGTAGATGAATGTTGTTGTCAAATAATCTAATTTTATACATCTTTTCCAACAACCAATAATCAGATGCTTTTGCTCTTCTTTATTCCTCACTATCTTTACATCATTGGATTCGTGGTTTATTATAATTTTTTTTTGGTTGCTAACAATACTCTCTTCTTGGTGGTTTTAAGCAGTAGGTTTCTCATAGAAGAACTTCCGAGGATCTAAATCATTTGTGATTAAAGATCCAATTGAACTCTAAGTTCGCACGATAAATTTGACAGAATTTGAAAATAAACAATTCGAAGTGATAATATTAAAAGGCTCAAGGGTGAGTCTTAGTTGCAATTTGGCCGATTATACTATTGGTTGAGGGTAAGACGGTGGGTGCAAGTCACATCGCACTTTGAGGGTAAGACACCAGGTTTAAGTCCTAATGCACCATAATAATAAGACGTTGGGTTCGAGTCCCAATGCATTGTAGCCTTACATGCCTACATATAAGTAAGACATTGGGTTTGAGTCCAAATGCAATATATTGATGATAAAATGATGACTAAGAAAAATAATATATTTTTCATGAAAAAACATGAAGCTTGTCCCACTTGATTTGTAACATTCTTGAAGTGAATGTGGTAGAATGCATAATAAGTCTAATGAAGACAAGTGATTGACCAATGAATATGGGCGTGCCATTGATAAAATAATAATAGTCATTATTATGGTAATTGTAAAAATGAGAACAATAAGGAGTCGTTTGGTTGGAATATGAGTTATACCGGTATAAGTTATACCGGTATAAGTTATAATGGGATAAGTTATGCTGAGATTAATTGTGCTGGGATTGTTGTTTATTCATTGTTTGGTATGTTGTATTAAGAATGGCAATTGAATAATTTATAAGAGGAAGGTATATGTTATACCGGTGCTAATTACCCCACCATCTGTGAGGTATAAGTTATCCCGGTGTTAAAATTAACACCGGGATAACTTATACCTGATTTGCTAACCAAACAGAGTATTAAGGTGGTATTAATTCTTATACCACCCTTATACCTCATACCAAACGACCCCTAAGGGTTCTCAAAATATTCCTTCAAAATGTGAAGGTGATGTTTGCCATCAATGTGGTATGAAAATAATAAGCATGCTCAGACAATTATAATTCCTTTTTTAAAAGAATGCGACTTGTTATAAGCATTGTAAATGCAGGCTCATTCCTAAAAGTAAATGTTAAAATATATATGTGATAAAAATTATGCATAATAATGTGCTTATACATGGTTGGATAAATATCACAACTCACATCTACGAAAGGTTTGAGAGAAAGAAGATAATGAATATTACCGTATTGTTACATGAATATGTCATTGGTCGCATACATGTGGTACGCCAAAAATATTTTGACATGCCTTATAAAAATAATTATTAAAGGCAAAAGTAAAACAAGAAACAACTCTTGCCTATAATGATTTTGATTGTGACAATGATAAGATAATTTTCTCTGTGGAGAAAAATTTCACCACTTGAATTTTGTTATAAAAGATTTTGTAGTACAAAATTATTGAGAGCTCCGAAAGAGCGAATTTGTTACTACCCAAATAAATAAAATTATTCATGGCATTGGTGGTAGTAAGTCTCAAAAGAAAATTTTTTAGTTTCAAATATATTAGTCAAAATGGTTGGCATATTGAGACTATAAATGAAAGGAAAATTAAATATTTTTATATTACTATAATCTCCCGGGTAAATATGAAAGGTTAACCGATTTTTCTTCTATTTTTACTGTGAGCGCGTGATTTTTGCCTCACACGAATCACTCCCAAAAATTCAAGATAAAATAATTTTTCCTTTTGCGTGCAATTTTGTGAATTTTCGTGATATTTTCGGCTATTGTTTGCATTTGTGCGTGCATGATTAGTTGTTTTAAATTAATAAAAAATATAAAAATATGTTGCAATTGTGTTTACATTTTTATTAGACATTTCAGAATTAATTGTTAAACTATGTGTTTCAGAAAAAATAAAAAAAAATCAAAATAATGTATTTTTGTATTTTTTTAGTAATTAATGTCGAATCTCGTGTTTTCTTTTAATTTGTTAGTTAATTATGTGTGATAAGTATTAATAAGCATTATTTAGTCTTATAATCTAATTTAGGACTTTGGTTTTAATTTTTGGAAAAAAGTAATTTAGGAGGAAAATAAAAGAAAAGAAAAGAAAATAAAGAGGAAATATCATTTGGGCCAAACCCACCCCAAACCCGGATTTGCCCAGGCCCAAACCAAATCCCTGCCCCAGTCCAACCCAAAACCCGGTCCAGGGAGTCCAGTGACCAGGCCATCGATACGACGTAGTATGGGATCGGAACTACGTCGTTTCGATGCGAGCTAATCTCAACCGTACATTAATCCCCATCCAACAGTCCAGAACCTACCTCCAATACCCATACCTGGCCCCGACCCATTTTCCCTGAACCGATCCAGTCTCTCACTCAACCAAACGACACCGTTTTTTATAAGTCAATCGATCCAAGCCGTTGACCTCAGTTGATCTAACGGCTTGAATTTATTCCCTCCCCTAGTATATAACCCTTAAACCACACCCGGCCCCCTCAGAACCCTTCCCTCCCCCTCCCGCCTCATCCGCCGTCTCCCTCATCCAAACCCTAGCGACCCGCCGCCTTAAAACACTACCGCCCTCAGCTGGCGGCTCCGGCTCCGGCTCCAATGACCCCCAATTTCACACCCCGGTTTCCCCTCAACCTCTTCATCCCAAATCCTTTGTCCGTTTCCCTCGAATCTTGCCCAAGCCGCTCGAATCTTAAATCAAAGAAGGTCGGTCGAACCTTAACCCTCCCAAATACCCCCAAATCGATACCATACAATCACCGGACTATCCTCACCCCAAATCCCTTACCACTTTCCACCGAATCCCCCTCAAAGGGCTCGAATATCAAATCTAGGGTTCGAACCCTAGAAAGCCCATACAGACTTTGATTTTTCCCGGGAATAGGCTAAAGAGATAAAGTCGATTAGGTCTCAAAATAACGATACTCGCTTGTTCATGACAGTGAATGAGCGAGTGATGTTATTTGGAGATCAAATCGGAAAATTCAAGTCGGTAGTTCGAGTTTTGTCGGGCAAGTTTCCTTTTTAGATTTCTTTAATTTGGTCATTTCTTTTTCTTCTCCTTCTTTTATTTTTTATTCTCTGAGACAATAGTCAGAATTAATATTAGGTTTGTTGTGAAAATGTTAACTATTTGATTATTTGTTGTTTAGTCTTGCAAACGATTTGGATTTTTTCAAAAAAAAAAAAACATTTAAACGTTGCTTGAGTTGTTTTGGAGAAGGCACAATGAAATTGTTTGAATTAGGATTTTTGTGGTTTCTGTATGTTTGTTGAATGATCCTGAATAATGTGATGTTACTTAATAGCTTATCTTAAGGGATTTTAATAATGGGGAAGAGATAATTAACAGGATTTGTTCAAATTTACTAACACAGGATTTAAAGGTTTTTTGAGAATAAGAGTTTATTAAATGGTTTAAGGTAAGTGGTATGCCAACACTGAATGTCAGTATACTATTGAATTAATGGGTTAAATTATTAAAAATGGATCAGTAGTAGGACTGACACCCTGTTAAGTACCTTTAGAGGTGGAAAAATCAGAAGCAGCATGGGTTAATGATAAAAGGTTTAGAGAATAACATGGGGAAAATATTTCTTAATTGAAAAGTGGAAATGCACGCGTCTAGTGCTCTGAAGAGCTGGAAAGGGGTTCAGGTTTGAGTATAAATACAGAGGTATAGAGGTAGATAAAAGAACAGAGAGAAAAATCTGAAAGAAGAACATTATGCAAAGCTGAGAGTTTAACACACATAAGATACATTCTGATACACAATCACACAAAGGGAAATACCCAGACATTGATACACATAAAAAAAAAGTCAGTAGTTGGTATTCTGAAATACAGCTGAGATTCCTGATAGTACTATTCTATTAGAATTGCATTCTCAAAGTGTTTTCTTTGAAGCCTTACTATTCCATTTGGGTCTTTGAGATAAGTTGAATTTGGGATTCTGAAATTGGTGATTCTGCTGGGGTTCAAGTTATTTTAAGGATTGGTTTGCTAAAGCTGTGTATCTGCTGTTATTCTGCTGATCTTTTGCATTTCCTTTTTTCATCTCAATTTCCAGGTATACACTCATGAAACTCATACAATGTGACACCTGATTGAAGATTGAGGAATGAAAGTTTAAAATTCTAAGTGATCTGCTATTGTATTATTAATTTGTAGCTGTATTTTTTCTATTGTCTTGTATTTTGCTATTTTTGAATGACATATGTCTGATTAAGGTGTGAATCAATATGACTTAGTCAAAAATGATCCTGAATGTGCTAGGACCTAGGTTTAAATATGACATTTCTTAGATCTCATTTCTAATTGTATGAATTAGTTAACAATGGACTATACTGAAGCTATTGGTTTATTTAATTCTAGTGAATCAATCTAGACGTGAAATGGTATGTGGTGTTTAAATCTTTGTGATTATCTTAATGGCTGAATAGAATTGACACTAGTATAGCATATTTTGAATAGGACGTTGGGGCTGAAGGACTCAATTAATTCATGCTTGCCTGTGTTTGTTTCAATCTACGTCTGAATTTAGCATATGCTGGGGTATTCATCAGTGATTCAGTTGAAATAGCAAAATGATAGTATGGGACAATATCTTCATTGTGAACATGTTTTGACATTATAACATGTTTTGCTCATGATTAGGGATAATTAATTCTAGCTTAGTTTTCTTTATGGAAGTATTTTTAAGGCATTAGGACTATAATTATTTGTGTATGTTGAATCAAATGTTGGGCCAAGCGTGTGGCCCAACACTTTTAGATTGTGATATTATATTGTGACATCAGCCTTTTGGGCTTTGGGTGAGCCCATTTTCTTTTGGGGAGCTTGGCTCATGACTTGGGCTATTGTGGACTCTGGATCATAAAGTCCCTTCGGGTTATAATTTCCAATCTCATCAACTGGGCCAGACGTTTAGTGGTATGGAATGAAACCGCTCGTCACGTTGCTAGGCCTACGCTGGGCCCAGATCCGGGCAGTTTTCCTTTTAAAATCAGTAATTCGTTTGGGGATTGAATCGGGTCAATAGTGGAGTTTTGAAATCAATATTGGATTTGTTTAAAATTGGAAGAACTTTTAGCTTTTTAATACACCTGGGCCCAGGATTGAAACGATGGCTGGACTCATTAGTAATTAAAATACAATAGAGAAAAGGAGCTCAACCTTTGGAATTACTACCTTCTTTAGTTTAAACTCCAATAAAATCCCTTAGTAATTTTTATGTTATCCTTTCTTCGCTAAGCTTATTTCAATAGCCGGGGTGTGCCACGCCAAACGCAAAAAATGATAATTGCATGGCCTTCATTTAAATTAATTTGGTATTGATCCTTAGAATTCGAAGCGTAACATTAAGCAAATTTTATGGCCCTCGCAAAGTGCAAATGCGTAGTTATTTTAGGCGCATCATTTAATAATTTTACCTTCTTAAGCTCGGGTGCACATTTATGTGAGCCAAATCTAAATTCCAACGAAGTTTGAAATATGTCAAATACCATTGGTGCATTTATATGACGTGGTTCGAGACGTGTTTTAATGACGTTGCAATTTTCTTTTAAATGTAATACAGAAGAAGTTAAAGAAGTTAAAATTTGCATATAGGTTTATAATTGAGCGACCATGCTAGAACCACGGAACCCGGGAATGCCTAACACCTTCTCCCGGGTTAACAGAATTCCTTACTCGGATTTTTGGTGTAACGACCCGACCGGTCATTTTGGGTACTAGCACTTCGTTCAGTAGTCTGAGGCCATGGACGTCTTCATTTTAGGTATTATGACTTGTACGCGTGGTCGGAATTAAATTTCGAGAAGTCCAGAATTAATTTGGATATAGAATTCTTATTTCGGAAGCTTAAAGTTGAAAGAGTGAACTAGGATTGGAATTTTGAGTAAACGACCTCAGAATCGGGATTTGAATATTCCAGTAGGTTCGTATGATGATTTCAGACTTGGGCGTCTGCCCGGATTGGGTTTTGGGTAACCCGGGAGAGTTTTGGCGCCTATTGTGGAAGTTAGCATTTTGGAAGAAATTTCTTAAGTTTGGCTTGCAGTGAATTTTAGTGTTATCAATGTTCGTTTGGGATTCCAAGTCTGGGAATAGCTCCGTATGGAGATTCTAAAGTTGGGAGCACGATCGGAAGTGAATTCGGAGGTCCGTAGGTCATTTTGGAGCTATTTGGCTAAAGATAGAAATTTGAAGGTTTTTTAGAAGTTTGACCGAGAGTTTGACTTTTTGATATCGGGGTCGGATTCCGATTCTGAAAGTTGGAGTAGGCCCGTAATGTCGAATATGACTTGTGTGCAAAATTTGAAGTCAATCGGACGCGATTTGATAGGTTTAAACATTGAAAGTAGAAGTTTGAAATTCTAATGTTCATAAAGCTTAGATTGGAGGTCGATTCGTGGTTTTAGCATTGTTTGATATGATTTCAGGCTTCGAGCAAGCCCGTAATGTATTTTGGAACTGGTCGGTATGATTGGTTCGGGTCCCGAGAGCCTCGGGTGTGTTTCAGGTTGTATCTCGCTCTTATTTGATATTTTAGCATTATTTTTTTGGACATAAAGGGTAACATATTAAGCAAATAAGCTCCAAATTAAGTTTTTATTATACCATTAGATCTGTATCATAATTACGGAGCCATAGCAAAAAGAATCGTCGAATTTGGACATCGTATGAGAGAGTTATGCTCATTTCCGTATCGGAAAGAATTGCTGGTTTCTGGTATGAAGATTTGTTCCTCGCGAACGTGAGAGAGATTCCGTGAACGTGATGAAGGATTTTTGGGTTGACTGGTTAATGCAAAAAATTACCCTTCGCGAACACAAAGGTCTCCCGCGAAGGCGATGAAGGACTATCGCCTGGTCTGTGTTTTAAACTGAAAATTTTAGTATTTTGGGTATATCTTGAGTTCTAGAGTTCCGTTTGAGCTGATTTTCGCGGCGTTATTATCGTCTAAACAAGGGGGTAAATATCTGACCTTTATTTTGATGTTTCTACTTGATAATTTTTTTTGGTTTCTATTTTTATCCATGTTTGGATGGTAGAAATTGGGATTTTGAGCCCCAAAGTTAACAATTGGTAAATCCTTGATTTGAGGGTCGATTCATGGACTAAATTGGATGAATTTCTGGATATAGACCATATAAGTTATGGGTAATATTTATTTTCAATAATTTTCAGAATCCGGGCACGTGGGCCCGAGGGGCATTTTTATCGGATTTTCAAGCGGAGTTGGGAATTGATATAAATTGAATTTTTATGAGTGTTTGAGCATATATTAATGGGTTTACATAATTTTTGTCTAGTTTTGGAGCCTTGTACATCAATTCGAGTCTTCGGAAGGGCGTGGAATGCCGGTTTTAGATCTTCGGAGCGAGGTGAGTCTCCTTTCTAACCTTGTAAGAGGGAATTGTCCCTATAGGTGAAATAATTGATTATGTGCTCCTATTTGTGGGGGCTACATATGCACGGGCTGATGAGAGTGCGTGCGTAACTACTATTATGCTATTTTCCGGATAGTTAGGATCCAACAGCATGTTATACTTGAATTATTTATGAACCCATCGATAGTTGAATTGCTTAAATCACATTGAATTCGTAAGGGATTACTAAAAGGATTAAACTTCATTTCTTAAAAAGTGTTAAAGGAGAATTGATTTTATTTGGATAATTATTCCCCGATAAAATTCTAATTGACTATTTGAGCATGTATATTATGTGTACCTGCATCGCATGGATGATTCACGAGCAGGGTGATTGTGTATCTTATGTGTACTTGTGTCGCATGGATGATTCGCAAGCAGGGTGATTATTTATTTTATGTTGACCGCGTCGTATGGATAATTCACGAGCGGGGTATTAGATGCATCTATGATTCGTGCCGTTCGACCCTCGGCAGTGCACAATTTACATTTCTATTGGATCAGGCCGTCGCCTCGGTGTGATTTGCGCATGTTATTTGTCGCTTGAGAATTATTAAACACGAAATTTGCCTTCGTGGCTTGATATAAATTGATAAGATAATGAAGAGTAAACCTTAAAAATTCATGATTAATTGTTGAAGGTCTTTACCTGTTTTTCCTACTTCGTGAATTAGAATTACTACACAAATCCATGATTTCCTCACATTTTAATATATTGTTAGTTGACCTCTAGTAAGATTCGAAGTTGACCATCTCGTCTCTACTTCTTCGAGATTAGACGGGATACTCATTGAGTACATTTTGATTACGTACTCATACTACACTTCTGTGCATTTTTGTTGCACCGGTATATGTACCTCTAGCAGCCTACTGGGCGTAGTAGCACGGATGATTCTGAGATTTGGTGAGTTGCATTATTCGAGGCGACCCACAGCTAGTGTAGTCCCTTTCAGCACTTTGTATTTATTTTCTGTCCACTGTATTTCAGACGCAGGTTGTATTTTATTTCCCTATCCATAGATGCTCATGCACTTGTGACACCGGGTTCTGGGAGGATTTTGGATTATTCGGTATTAAGTCCTTCATTGACTTTAAGTTTATTTTTTTTGTAAAATCTTTATTATTTAACATTCTTCGTATAAGAAAAACGTTTTCCGCTAGTACTAAAACTGGAATTTAAATATGCATTCTTGGTTGGCTTGCCTGACAGCGGTGTCCGGCGCCACCACGACCCTTAGTGAATTTTGGGTTGTGACAATATGGTATCAGAGCACTAGGTTCCTAGGTTCTCACGATTCATGAGCAAGTTTAGTCGAGTCTCGCGGATCAGTATAGAGACGTCTGTACTTATCTTCGGGAGGCTGCAAGACTGTTAGGAGTACGTTCCTTCTTGATTCCCTATCGTGCGATTTGATCCTTGGAGGCATATGCCCTTAATTCATTCCTACTCAATCTTATGTGACATGAAGCACTTGTTATAAATCGAGAGTTGAAGAATTTTAATTGCACTACGAATGTGGTGTGGGTGTTTCTCCCTGCGGGATTATTTTAGCTATTATCGTCACCTTGTGAAAGGATGTTTTGTTGTTTTGGCTCAGTAGCGGTACTTGTAAGAGCTCTGGGTCTAGGCACAAGTTGCCATGATGCTTATGAATAATTATTCCACGGTATTGTTATAATGGTAGGATATTTTGCCCATGTGTCGGGGCAATGAATGACTTCAAGGAAGGTTTACACAGTGCATAATCAAGAGATTCAATATTTTATTCCCGGCAGGGGGAAAGGCAATTGAACTAAGGATGGTCAGATGTGGACTAGTGGAAGTAATGAGACTTGGTAATTGCAAGCGTGGTGGAGTTATTCTTTTATGATGGGGTACTGTTGTCCTAATTGAACGTATTAAGTTTGTTGGTATTATGATCTTCTACAATTCGCCGTTGGGGCAAGATATCATGAAATAGTATCAGATATGCAACTATCAGATCTCGCAGTGTGCGGTGGTTTAGGATTGAATCAGTATTTCAAATGTTGACGGTTCGGGAAAGATGACCTTCGGAAAAGTTTGGAGTTAGTGGCAAATTGTGGATTCAAGTTCTATGAAGATAAATTTTATTAATGCAATGACTGAGCAACAAAAGATGAGAAGGACATATGGGAAGGGTCAGGCGGAGTTTTAAACTTCTAAAAGGCCAGGCTTAGGGAGCGCAAGCCGAGCAGTTGATTAAACAAGTGAGTTTGCCCAAAGTGGGAGAGTAGCGGAGCTGCGTAGGGGCTTGGTAATAAGATGGCTATGCACCTTAAGGAAAGTCTGGAACGATTTGAGAATATTGGTGCTTGGTTATTGGGGTCTACAGATCTAATTTGAAGTAGGGATTCTTGTGCGGCCAGAGATTTAATATAACGGAAAAGAGCCGCTTAAATGAAGAAGGATGTAGCATGACTTGAATTGAAGGGATGTTGTCGCATACTTAAATGATGTCCACGAGGGGTAAATGGACCTGTGCAGCTGGAGAGTGAGCTAAGACTCTGGAAGGGTCATTGACATCGAAGTGATTGTACCCCCGTGCAACGACGTTGGAAGATGCTGGGAAAAGCTTTCTATAGGTGGGTTACCCAAGTGAGCAGGTTAGCTGTCACATAGTTGGCAAGGCTTCTGTGAAGAATTCTATCGGTTATATAGCAAAGGGATCGGTTGTGCAAATATGATTGATGAGTCAGAATATAAGAAGGGGTTTTACAAAAAGATTTCGAGAACTTTGGCAGTTGATTGCGCAAGGTTATGTCAATAAGAGATAAAGAGGACGGGTGAGTTCCTAGTTTGTGAACTAATGGCCTCATGCTAAGTGGGAGGGTCCCACCGCTTATGATTGGGTTGCATGGTCAACTAATTGCGAAATTTTTGGCTATTAGCATATCGATGGGCTATTTCAGCTACGGAAAGGACCATAAGTGGTAATTTAAGCAAAAGAAGTATTAAAGGTGGCTATCGTTGGCCCTATTGGCCCATGTTCAGGCTTGGGGAAAGATTCAGGATTTTGCCTTATATAGATGCAGGTTCCCAGGGAAGTGATTTGGCAGGTTCTTCGCCAAGAGAGTATTCATGTGATGGAAGACTCATGGAGTTGATTATATTCGGGGCCAAGTCAGAGCGGGTGGCTCTTAGCAATGGCCCTAGTAGATTCAAAGAGGTCAAGTGTGGTGCCTAATGGTTTTGAACCTATAGGTACGGTTAAGAACCAAGCTTGGTGGCAGTCTATGAGAAGAGGCACAAAATGTTCTATGATGCTTTGAATTGCGATGTGGCAATTGGAAGGTATGAAATGGTTCATGGGATTTGAGACAGCATGGTCTCGCGATTCAAGGCCACTCGAGATGAGTGCAAATGGAGTATGTTATATGTTAGATGTAGTTAGTATTATCTCTAAGGCAATCCAGGATAAATTGGAAAAGGGTAGATTGATTGGCCATAGTTGAAATTGGCATATTGGTGTTAGTGATCAGTTTCCTTCAGCGTGATCAATTTATGCAAGTAATTGTGACGGTACGTATCAGGCTTGTCAGCCGCCGTAATTGATGTTATTCAGAGGCATTTTGCTGTTATGGCTTGTTATGTGGAAACAAATTCTGGAAGGGCTATGGTGGCTTAGACCACTACTTAGAGATTTGCATATTCTATAGTTTTGAGAATTCACTTATGTGATGCTATGGATCTCCTGAAGTGAGTTAAATGAAAAGTTTTCATTATGATGAAGTGTTAACCTATTAGTGGTTCCGGAGTTATAATGAAAAGCATATTCTATCGTATATTTTCATGATGGGTGCAGTGAGTAGTATGGAATTTGAAGTGAAGACCAAGTTGCAGCTCGGTGTTGACAATGATGTCGCGAGCTTGGATGAGCAGGAAAGGAGTTTTGATGATTAAAGATTTAAAACAAGTATGGAGGTTTGCGATAATGTCGTTAAATTGAGAATATATATGCTTGGAGGGCACTCAGTTACTTGGTTGTAGACTGTGGATGAGTACTCCGGTTATGACAGTTGTTCTTGTGTGTTATGAGAATAGGGAAATTAGTATGGACCTTTGAAAGGTTATTGGCTTAGTTTGATATGATCAGGATCAACTTGAGGTCGGTGGATAGATTTAAATGTGAATATGGGCTCTATGTCAGGCCAGTTGTGTTCATTTCAATAATGCGCTCCTTATGGAGTAGTCAGGGTGTTATTTCATTATCAGATATTTCATGTAGTGATATGTTGTGCCACGTGAGTTGTGAGACGGCTTGAGAAATTTTTTATGTGTCGAAGATCCGCATGGAAATGACGTATTATGAGCAAAATGGCTCTTGAGATTCAGATTGTATATCGCACATCAGTTGTGCTTGAGTTTTGTAGCATATAGGGCTATATGTCCCCTCAGGGATAGTATTATGCACTTAGCGTGCTTGTGACCAAATTCGATATCTTGTTGTAATGAGCAATTTCGCTCGATGTATATCTCCTTATGTGAGTTATACGTGTAGATCGGTTGGCATGCTGCCATGGGTATGTTATTTGAATCGGGTGGCATGCCGCCATGGTTGTGTTGTTTGGATCGGGTTGCGCGCCGCAACAACATGATGTTCAGTACAGTTCCCTATATCTGCCTTTATGTGTTTTGTTTACTATCTTTTCGGAGGAAAGCTCATATTAGCTATGAACCTGCGTCGCATGTATGATTCACGAGCAGGGTGTCTGTTTAGTATGTTGCCCGCGTCGCAGGTATGATTCGCGAGCGGGTAATTGGATCTCCTTTTCATAGTTCATTTTTCTTCTTCCTTGTATCGCGCTCGAATCGGTAGCCTATTGGCATATTATGGCATCAATTGAGACTTTTGATCATGTCCGGGGTGGCATATTGTTTGAGTAGTTCGTACTGGGTGAGACGAGATTATTTGTTTTAAGATCTGTGAAATCCAAGTATAGGAAGTACATTAAAGAGCTAAGGCCATTATTCGGCCCAGAATGCAGTGATGGTTCTTGACAGGAGTATAGACCCAATGAATTGTTGATTCGGCAGTTGGTTATGAATTTCTGCACATATCTCCCGTCGTGGCGGTATTGTAAGAGTTGGAGTAAGACCTATGTCTGTCAAGGGGTGCAATGGGAGCATCAGATTAGTAGGATTTCTACTAAGTTGATCAGAAAATGTTATTGGGGTCCTGTGAGCAAAGTGATGCAAGGCATGAATTCAGCTAAGTTATGCAATCATGTTTGGGTACAACGTGTAGTAATTGATACGATGATCATATGTTAGAAACAGGTCGGGCATAGAATTCCAGATGTTGGAATTGGACTCTAAGGCTTATTTGGTTGAATAAAAGGGAATATGTTCGGAATTAATCAAGCTAATATGCTCAACTGAGTTGTGGTAGCATGGGAAGATACATGAGAAGTTAGATAGCGATTTCAAACCACTCCAGAGGAGTTCTTAGCACGTTCGAGGACGAACGTATGTTTAAGTGGGAGAGAATGTAACGACCCGATCGGTCATTTTGGGTACTAGCACTCCATTCAGCAGTTTGAGGCCATGAACAACTTCATTTCAGGTATTATGACTTGTACACGTGGTCGGAATTGAATTTCGGGAAGTCCAGAATTGATTTGGATAGAGAATTCTTATTTTGGAAGCTTAAAGTTGAAAGAATGAACTAGGATTGGAATTTTGAGTAAACGACCTCAGAATCGGGTTCTGAAGGTTCCAGCAGGTTCGTATGATGATTTCAGACTTAGGTGTATGCCCGGATTGGGTTTTGGATAACCTGGGAGCGTTTTGGCACCTACTGTGGAAGTTAGCATTTTTGAAGAAATTTCTTAAGTTTGGCTTGAACTAAATTTCAGTGTTATCGATGTCCGTTTGGGATTCCGAGTCTAGGAATAGCTCCGTATGGTGATTTTGGAGTTGGGAGTGCGATCGAAAGTGAATTCGGAGGTCCGTAGGTCATTTTGGAGCCATTTGGCTAAAGATAGAAATTTGAAGGTTTTTGAGACGTTTGACTGAGAGTTTGACTTTTTGATATTGGGGTCGGATTCCGATTCCGAAAGTTGGAGTAGGTTCGTAATTTTGAATATGACTTTTGTGCAAAATTTGAAGTCAATCGGACGTGATTTGATAGGTTTAAACATCGAAACTAGAAGTTTGAAATTCTAAAGTACATAAAACTTAGATTGGAGGTCGATTCGTGGTTTTAGCATTGTTTGATATGATTTGAGGCCTCGAGCAAGTCCATAATGTATTTTGGGACTGGTTGGTATGATTGGTTCGGGTCCAGAGGGCCTCGGGTGTGTTTCGGGTTGTATCTCGCTCTTATTTGATGGTTTAACATCGTTTTTTTGGACATAAAGGGTACCATATTAGGAAAATGAGCTCCAAATTAAGTTTTTATTATACTATTAGATTCGTATCATAATTACGGATCCATAGCAAAATGAATCGTCGAATTTGGACATCGTATGAGGGAGTTATGCTCATTTCCATATCAGAAAGAATTGCTAGTTTCTGGTTCGAAGATTTGTTCTTCATGAACGCGAGAGAGGTTCCGGGAACGCGAAGAAGGATTTTTGGGTTGACCGGTCAATGCGAAAAATTACCCTTCGCGAACGTGAAGGTCTCCCGCGAAAGCGATGAAGGAATATCGCCTAGTCAATGTTTTAAACCGAGAATTTTAGTATTTTGGGTATATCTTGAGTTCTAGAGCTCCGTTTGAGATGATTTTCACGGCGTTGTTCTCGTCCCAACAAGGGGGTAAATATCTAACCTTTATTTTGATGTTTCTCCTTGATAATTTTTGTTGGTTTATATTTTTATTCGTGTTTGGATGGTAGAAATTGGGATTTTAAGCCCCAAAGTTAAAATAATTGTTGTAATAATTGTTGTATTTGGCTTATTGATTTTCTGATTCTTATTACATGTTTTGGCTTAAATGTGCTAAATGTTGCTCTTTATCGCTTTGATAATTTTTGAACTGTGTATATAAACTGTCTTCTCACGCACCCCTATGAGTCTTCTTGAAATAAAAATCGGGCATTTGCTTGACATAGCCCGCTTTCTTTGAGATAGCCGAGGTGCTTGGCACCCGGTGAAGGATTTTAGTCACACGTGTTTTAGGCGGGGAGCACTACCAGTTAAGCCGGAAAGCAATGCCATTGGTATATTGACCCTCCTCGGCTCGAGTTGTCCGCTCGAGTAAGCCAGTCTAGATACTTTCTTCAATATGATTTGAACCTAGATGAACAAACCTAATGCTGGATATCCCTAGTAGGTTCGCTTTATTTGCATCATGTGCATTCGACCTTGGAGACTCAACACAGGGGTTGAGTCTGTCTAGGACAGGTGCACCAAAATGAAAAAGACCATCTTGATGCATCTTACTTGCTACTTGTGCATTCATTTGCTTCAGAATTGCATGTTGACCGGTTTTTTTAGTAAGGAGAGGAGAATTAAAAGAAAAAATGAAAAAAGAGAAAAATTTTGAATTTTTTTTTGGAAAAATAAAAAGAAAAAGAACAAAAAATGAATAATTATTCTTTTAAGGAAAAATCAGGATTTGAAAAGGATAATAAAGCTCCGCCAAAATTTTCTGTTTTCCTTTTTGAAAATAGTTGATTTTATTTTCGTCAAGTCCGGCAGAACTATGTAAGTTTGATTCTCACCGGATGTGGCATACGTAGGCAACTCATATCGGGTTCAACTATTTTGAGAAATAGTAAAGTTAGGGGGTAAATAAGCTTCATTGTTTTGCCGAGAGTAAAGGTAATGCCATTCTTAGGTAAAATAGCCAAACGCCCACAAAAGAGCGCCGGAGGGCTGTTTTTGCAAGAACAGATGCCTATGGTCATTTCTTGAAAAACATTTTTTCGGTTAGCAAACATAGCCTTTAAATCTTCTTCAAGTGCTGAAAGACCGTATCGATAAAACCGGATATTTTTATAAAATTTGGCAAGAAACAATGATTTTTTAGGGTCATAATCGGCATATGGTTTAGGAGAGTCTTAACTTTTCTTTTATTTTTAGGATCACCATGAGTTTTCCGCAAAGAAGTGGCCAAAAAAGGGCGAGGGACAAAACACCTCGTACGTTCATGATCCGAGATAATACCTCAAACAGTCTCTGTAATTGGTGGGCTAGTTTTGCTACCTGGGAACGAAATCAAGTATTTAAACACCTCAAGTTCCTCACAAACATCATGGGAATTGAGCCTAACAGGGATTTGATTGAGGCTTTAGTAGGTTTTTGGGAGCCAACAAATAATGTCTTCAGGTTCAAAAATTGTGAAATAACGCCCACGTTGGAAGAATTAGGTGGGTTCACAGGATTGGGGAGAGACCTTCATAGGAAAAAGCCTGCTGCTCCAAGAAAAGTTGGTGTGAACAACTTTTTGAAGAAATTATGCCTTCGTCGAATTCCAATGGTTTGCTTAAATGAAGGCTGGGTTTCATTAAAATATCTCTATGACAGGTTTGGGGACGAGAAAGGGTTTGAGAAATTTTCAGGCATAGAATTCGTCAACCAGTTAAGTTACGACGCTTGGAAGGAGTTGAGAATCTTTGCATTCATGATTTCAAGTCTAGGGACCATGGTCTTCCCAGAGCATAATGGGCGCATCAGAATTCAATTATTAGTGGTAGTCTCATATTTTCAAAGCAGCGAGGAGCATACCATTCTTCCTATGATTCTGGGAGACATTTTTCGAGATTTGACCCGATGCCAAGAGGGCGGAGATTACTTCGAGGGATGCAACATTCTACTGCAGATGTGGTTCATAGAACACCTTTATAATCATCCAATGGTAATAAATTTCAATGAAGAATGGCTGAATCACATTCATTGTCACCCCAGGCCGGGCCGTAAGTTGTAATCTTCCAAATGGGGTAAGGGCCTGGCAGGAATTACTTGGTTCACTGGATGCGGATAGACTCACTTGGAACTATTATTGGTTCCCTTTCGCTAAGGTCATGCATATGTCGACATATCGCCCATTCTTCATACTCATGGGTTTCAGAGGTTTCCAACCCTACGCACCCCTACGCGTCATGCGTCAGCTAGGGAGAGAGCAAAAGAAGCCCCCGACCGAGGACATGCGTACGTTCGTATGGGAGTTCACAGGAGAGGAACCCCTAAAGGAGTCTTATGCACAAAAGGTTTGATTTGGTGTTCGATTTTCTGATATAGACGAAATGGTAGCAGACCGTGAACATGGGGAGGTAAGACTTACATACCTTGAGTGGTTTCACAACCAGGATGTCCCTGAGTAAAGACCCGAAAGATCCATAAGGCATGCAATTGATTAGGAAAAGGAGATAGAGTCCAAAGTTAGAAATGCTAAAAGGGAAATGGCACGAGAGTTCTAATCTCGTATTGACACTTTACAAGAAGATAAGGGAATACTGGAAGCAGCCATGGACATACAACAGACCGATTTTGAGCAAGAAAGGGTTCAATGGGCATGAGAGAAACAAGCACTCAAAGCCCAGATTCAAAAGATGAAGACAACCACAAAAAACTCAGAAAGGAGCCAGGCTGATGAAAACCTCATAGTCACTCTGAAAAAGAAAGCCCTCGAATGTCACGAGGACTTGGGAAAAGCTGAAGCTACTCTGACAAGGATGCGGGCCAGATGGACAAGGGGTGCAAAGGAGCGGGCACAACATATGCAGCAGATGAAGAGGGATTATGAGGGGACCGTCACGACCTTGAGAGGACAAATAGGCACTCTCGAAGATAGGATAGTCAGGCAAGCTAGAGATTTCAGAGAGGATAGGAAACACTGCTATGACTTGATGGCGCGAATGGAGGAACAAATGCATAAGTTTCAAGATCAACTCTTTCATAACTCTCAAGTGCTAAAAACACGAGATCAGTAGATAGGACGGTTGCTACAGGAAAAGAGTAGGATTAGATAAGGGGTGAGAAACATTGCACATTACATTACTGCAAAATGTCGAGCATGCGAGGACATGACCCATACCACCTTTTTTGCAGCAGTAATGACGTTCGTCAAGCAAATAATGAACGATTTGGAGAGGCTTCAAAAGGATCTTGCATAAAGGCCCGCAGCGAGGCTGAATGATGCCTCGCGGGCCCCAGAAAATTTTGAGTCATTAATGTATTCCTAGTCTTTGATTGAGTCTGTACTTTTTCTTTAAAGTTTGTAAGTTTGTCGGTTGGTCCTTTTTAAGTTTTGCGTTGTCGTATTTCAGAGTGTGTAAACTTTTTCTAAGTCTGTGTCAAAGCAATTGTTCTATGAAAAATGTTTTGCCACTAATTTTTAGGCCAGAACTATGTACGATCTGATTCATGCGGGGACATGATACGTAGGTAATTCATATAAGATTCGACCACCACTAAAAGAAAAAAAAGGGGGAAAATGAGAAAATAAATAAAATAAACGAAAGTTTAAGAGGTGTTGAAAGAAGGGACACAATTATAAAAGGCCGGAATGACGCACGCAACTGAAGCAAATGCATGATAGAAATGGTTAATTGCCTAGGTGCATTGCATCCCAATGTGCGATTACATATTTGTTAAACTCTAAAAACTAACAAGTTTGTTGTCTTCCAGAGAATTCAAGCAGTTAGTTTATATAGAAGATACTAGCACATTACCATTACCATTACCAAACTAGATCAAAAGGACCAATACCAGAAGTCATGTCTATCCCGGATGTCGACACAAGTGTTGAGGTAGAGGAGTTGGACGTCAGTAAGATAAAAGAGAAGATGCTCAAACTTAAGCAACAGATGAACGAAATGTATCAGGCCTGGTCCAAAGGGAAATCACCGCTGTCGTACCCTATTAACCCGACTTTTACCCCACCATTAGCTCAGTCTCACAATCATCCCACCACCGAGCCAGGTTTTCGCATCTACCAACATTATCACGGAACTACTTCCCACATACCCCAAGCTCCACTGTCAAAACCAATTCCCTACCCTCCTCTGCCAATCACCCCTGTCTTTGTAGCATCCCCACCGGCTGCATTCTATAAATCATTCGGCGAGCCAGTGTTCCAGGCTCAAGAGAATCAATACTACCCTCCGGAGCCCACCTTCAAAGCTCCCGAAACCCATCCATATGATCTACGTTCTGACTTACCGGAGGGAGTAGAAAAATCGGCCAGAAGTCCTGAACAGGAAGAGATGTTCTGAAAAATAAAAAGCATAGAACAATATTTCCGAGACATGCGGGGATTAGGAGGCCAAGTGAGCGTGGCTTATAAAGACCTTAGTTTATTCCCAAATGTGCAGCTGCCGGCAGGGTTCAAAATGCCCAAGTTTGATTTGTATAGCGGGCATGGCGATCCGATAGCCCATTTGAGAGGCTTCTATAGTAAAATGAGAGGATAAGGAGGAAGGGACAAATTGTTAATGGCATACTTCAGTCAAAGTTTGAGCGGCTCAGCGCTAGAATGGTACACCCGTCAAGATCACGAAAGGTGGTGCACTTGGGATGATCTAGCCCAAGCATTTGCATGCCATTTTTAGTATAATCTGGAAATTATCCCAGATCGTCTGTCATTGAAGAAAATAGAGAAGAAGCTAGGGGAGAGTTTCAGAGAATACAATTTCCATTGGAGAGAGCAAGCTGCAAGGGTTGACCCTCCGATGAAAGAAGGCGAGATGGTTGACTATTTCTTACAGGCCTTGGAGCCCACATATTTTGGTCATTTGGTGTCGGCAGTAGGGAAGTCATTTAACGAGGTGGTAAAAATGGGAAACATGGTGGAGGAGGGACTTAAGTCCAACAAAATCATGAGTTACTCAGCAATCAAGGCAACCACCCAAGCCATCCAAAACGGCACTAGGGGTATATTGGGAAGAAAAAAAGGAGGACGTTGCAACGATCGAGTCGAGAGCTTAGCCCTAGGGCCCATCACCTTACTATAATCAACCTCAACCTTACTCTCAAACTTACCCCCACACTCCATATAGCTTACCCCACCACTACTACCCACATCCCGAACCTCATTTTTCCATTCACCACGCCCAAGCATATAACCAACCTCTGGCCCACACCAATGGCGTGCTCCCGCTCCACAGAACAGAAACCCTCCCGGTCAAAATTTCCGACCTAATCCAGCATTCAGGGGTGACAGGGCACAAAAGAAAAAAACATTCACTCCATTGGGGGAATCATATGCCAGTCTGCTCCACAGGCTCAGACAACTGAACATGCTAAGGCCAATACCATCTAAACTGTCAAATCCACCTCCAAAGAACCTTGATTACTCGGTCAGTTGCGAGTATTGTTCAGGTACCCCGGGGCATGATACCGAGAAGTGTTGGCACTTGAAGAGTGCAATAAAAAAGCTCATTGACACTAACATAATTGAAGTACAAGCTCCTGAGGTAACCAACATCAACAGGAATCCAATGCCAGCCCACCCAGAGGCGAACATGATTGAGTTTGTGCATAAAGGGGGAGAGCCGAAGAAGCCATCACAGACCGTAATGATAATTCGGTCCAGTGAGACAAAGACAATTGAACAACCAATAGGGGAAAGGTCAGTGCTCGAGTTGATTGAAAAGAGTGTTGGGCCATGTACGACAATGAATAAGGGGTCTCCAAGTCAGATCACAACGAGACAGGAAAGAGTAAAGGTGATTGTGCCGGGAGCAGTCAGCAAACCCGTCATAACTATGGAAGGGGCCCATGTCGATCAAGTTATCATCAAGCCGGTAACCCAGTTACCGATAATCAGCAGCAAGGCTATTCCGTGGAACTATGGATGGGTGGCAGTGATGTATAAAGGAAGGGAGGTCAAGGAGGAGGTCTGCGAGGCCCAAGGGTTAACTCGGTGGGGAAGATGTTTTGCTCCCACAGATTTGAGGAAAGCCAAGGATAATTCAGCTTCATCAAAGAAACACATGACAGAAGAGCAAGCGGAAGAGTTCCTAAAAAATATGAAGATGTAGGACTATTCCATTGTATAACAGTTAAAGAAGACACCGACACAGATTTCCTTGCTTTCATTATTGATCCACTCGGACGAACATTGCCGAGCATTAATGAAAATCTTGAACGAGGCGCATGTCCCTGACAAAATCACTGTGAATCACTTGGAGAAAATAGCTAACAAAATCTTCGAAGTGAACAGGGTCACTTTTTCTGATGATGAATTGCCCGTAGAGGGAACGGAACATAACAGGGCCCTTTATCTGGAAGTAAAATGTGAGAACTCTGTGGTCACATAGGTATTGGTTGATAGCGGTTCAAGTGCGAACATCTGTCCTCTCTCCACTCTGACCAAGCTGAAAGTAGAGAATGGAAGGATCCACAAGAACAATATCTGCGTGCGAGGATTTGACGGAGGGGGCAAAGACTTAGTCGGGGACATAGTGTTGGAATTGACGATAGGACCGGTGGAGTTCACAATGGAATTTCAAGTACTGGATATAGCTGTCTCATATAATCTTCTATTGGGTCGACCGTGGATCCATGCCGCTAAAGCAGTACCGTCAACTCTTCACCAGGTGATCAAGTTCGAATGGTACATGCAGGAGATAGTGGTGCACGGGGAAGGCAATTTGTGCACACACAACGATACCATTGTGCCATTTATAGAAATGGAAGGTGATAAGGGGCCATGGGTCTATCAAGTTTCAGACACAATGATAGTTGAGAAAGTGCAAGAGGGGAAGTGTATCCCTAACCCAAAGATAAAAGCTGCATCGGTCATGGTAGTGTACGAAATGCTGAAGAATGGGTTCATACCAGGAAAGGGTCTAGGATCTGCTTTGCAAGGCATCGTACAATCGGTATCCCTCTTTGAAAATGTGGGAACGTTTGGTCTGGGATTCTAACCCACAGCCGCAGACATAAGAAGAGCCAAGAAGCTAAAACAGAAAGCATGGGTCCTTCCAAAGCCGGTCCCACGTCTCTCCAGACTATTTGTCAAGGCGGGTACTAGAAAACGACCAACGACAATGACTCCCAATGATAAAGTTATCCCTAATAAGGAGTTGATAGAAAGGTTTGAGCAGTTGTTCAGTGAGGTGAACATGGTAGAATTTGGCGAGGGTCCTAGCCACGCAGAGATATAGTTTGTCGAGCCAAAAGCAAAGATTAATAATTGGAAGGCTACTCCTCTCCCTACCCGGAGGGAGCCTTGTTCCTTTTACACCGGTTCTAATGATATGACGTGCATAAGGAATCCTCAACCCAGTCTAAAAAATCAATCTGAGATAATAGTTCAAGAGGTTGAGTGTGATTACGAGTTAGAATTTGACGAAGATGAGACTCTTGAGGAGATTAGTAAAGAATTAAGTCATTTTGAGGAAAAACCTAAGCCCAATTTGAATGATATTGAAGCCATCAATTTAAGGGACGCGGGTAACATAAGAGAGACTAAAATAAGCATCTATCTTGAATCAAAGACTCGGAAGGAATTAATCGAAACACTCATTGAATACAAAGATGTTTTTTCATGGTCGTATGATGACATGCCGGGTTTAAGCACTGATCTAGTGGTTTACAAATTGCCCACTGATCCGACATTTCCTCCTGTCAAGCAAAAATTGAGAAAATTCAAAACTGATATAAGTGTGAAGATTAAGGAAGAAATAACCAAGGAGCTGGATGCGAAGGTTATTCGAGTCACTCGATATCCTGAATGGTTGGCCAATGTAGTGCCAGTACCGAAGAAGGACGAAAAGATCAGAGTATGCATTGATTACTGCAATCTGAACAAAGCGAGCCCAAAGGATAACTTCCCACTACCCAATATCCACATTTTGATAGACAGTTGTGCAAAATATGAGATTGGATCTTTTGTGGATTGCTATGCCGGGTATTATCAGATTCTGATGGACGAAGAGGATGCAGAGAAAATGGCATTTATCACGTTGTGGGGAACTTATTGCTACAGAGTAATGCCATTTGGTTTGAAGAACGCTGGGGCGACATACATGCGAGCAATGACCACTGTATTCCATGATATGATTCACAAAGAGGTTGAGGTGTATGTGGATGATGTGATCATTAAATCAAAGCAGCAGGCCAACCATGTCAGAGATTTGAGGAAATTCTTTCAGAGGCTTCGCAGGTACGACATTAAACTTAACCCTGCCAAGTGTGCATTTGGGGTTCCATCCGGAAAGCTGTTGGGGTTCATAGTCAGTAGGCGAGACATTGAATTGGACCCGTCGAAGATCAAGGCCATCCAAGAATTACCACCTCCGAAGAACAAGACCGAAGTGATGACTCTGTTAGGAAGGTTAAATTACACCAGCAGGTTTATTGCTCAGCTCACGGCAACTTGTGAGCCTATTTTCAGATTGCTGAAGAAGGACGCTGCGGTCGAATGGACTGAGGAATGTCAGAAAGCGTTTGACAAGATAAAGGGGTATTTATCAAATCCACCTATGTTGGTTCCACCTGAACCAGGAAGACTGCTGATTCTTTATTTAATGGTCCTGGAGAATTCATTTGGTTGCGTATTGGGGCAGCATGACATCACCGGTAGGAAAGAGCAAGCCATCTATTATCTCAGCAAGAAGTTCATGGCTTATGAGGTTAAGTACACTCATCTTGAGAAGACCAGTTGCGCCTTAACTTGGGTGGCACAGAAATTGAAACATTACATGTCTTCCTATACTACTTTCCTCATTTCACGGTTGGATTCGTTGAAGTATATTTTTCAGAAGCCTATGCCCACAGGGAGACTGGCGAAATGGAAAATATTACTCACGCAATTTGACATCGTCTATGTGACGAGGACTACAATGAAAGCCCAAGCACTGGCCGATCACTTAGCCTAGAATCCGGTCGATGGAGAATACAACCCATTGAGGACGTATTTTTAGAACAAAGAAGTAATGCATATCGACAAGCTGGAACTGACTGAAGAAATAGGATGGAAGCTTTTCTTTGATGGGGTAGCAAATATGAAAGGAGTTGGAATAGGAGCTGTACTTATTTCTGAAATAGGGCGCCACTACCCCGTTACGGCTCAACTTTGTTTCTATTGTACCAACAACATGGCCGAGTATGAAGCGTGCATTTTGAGTTTAAGGTTAGCTGCGGACATGGATGTCCAGGACGTTTTGGTCTTGGGAGACTTGGACCTCATGGTACATCAGATTCAAGGAGAATAGGAAACACGGGATTTGAAGCTCATACTGTATCGATAATGTTTGCATGATCTGTGTCAACGGTTTCGATCAGTGGAGTTTAGGCATATCCCAAGAGTCCATAATGAGGTTCCCGATTCTTTGGCCACCTTAGCATCAATGTTGCATCATCCAGACAAAGTTCATGTCGATCCGTTGCATATCCAAGTTCGTGATCTGCATGCTTATTGTAACATGGTGGAAGAGGAATTTGATGGCGTACCATGGTTCCATGACGTCAAGAAGTACCTCAGAATGAGGATATACCCAGTTCAAGCCACAGGAGATCAAAGGAGAGCAATTCGAAGGTTGGCAAGTGGATTTTTCCTCATTGGAGGAGTGTTATATAAAAGAACACCCGATCTCGGATTGTTAAGATGCATAGATGCTAAATAGGTTACGGCAGTCATGACGGAAGTACATTCGAGAGTTTACGGGCTGTACATGAGCGGATATGTATTGGCGAAGAAGATCCTTCGAGCAGGGTATTATTGGCTCGCTATGGAGCGAGATTTTATTAGCTTTGTGCGCAAATGTCATCAGTGCCAAATACATGGAGATTTTGATTCACTCTCTGCCATCGGAATTGCACACAATGTCGGCACCATGGACCTTTGTTGCGTGGGGCATGGATGTCATTGGGCCCATTGATCCAGCAGCATCCAACGGGCACAGGTTCATTCTGGTGGCCATTGATTATTTCACCAAACGGGTTGAGGCTAGAAATTTCAAATCTGTAACCAAGAAGGTAGTGGTTGATTTTGTACATTCCAATATTATCTGTCGATTTGGAATCCCGAAGGTAATCATCACATATAATGGTGCTAATCTTAACAGTAATTTGATGAAAGAAGTATGTCAGCAGTTTAAGATTACACATTGCAATTTCACCCCATATCGTCCTAAGGCGAATGGAGAAGTTGAGGCAGCCAACAAGAACATAAAGAAAATACTGAGGAAAATGGTAGAAAGTTCCAGGCAATGGCATGAGAAGTTGCCATTTGTGTTATTGGGTTATCGCACTACTGTTCGTACTTCAGTAGGTGCGACTCCTTACTTGTTGGTATATGGCACTGAAGCAATGATCCCTGCGGAAGTGGAAATCACGTCCCTTCGGATTGTCACCGAGGCTGAGATTGATGATGATGAGTGGGTCAAAACCCGTTTAGAGAAATTGAGTTTAATTGATGAAAAAAATTGGCAGTAGTATGTCATGGCCAATTGTATCAAAAGAGGATGGCAAAAGCATATAACAAGAAGGTGTGTCCCAGGAGATTTGAAGTGGGGCAACAATTGTTGAAACAGATTTTTCCATATTAGGCTGAAGCAAAGGGCAAGTTCGCCCCGAATTGGCAAGGACCGTTCATTGTAACAAGAGTGCTATCCAATGGTGCTTTATATCTCACAGACATTGAAGGCAAATGTGTAGACATGGCAATTAACTCTGATGCTATCAAAAGATACTATGTATGATTTTCTTTGGTTTAATGTGATTGTTTGTATTTGGCATTGTTTCGAAGACTAAAATGACGAAGGCAATTTGTTCCGCTATCCAAACACTTTATCCTTTGTTTTCCCCCTTTGAGCCTTATTTATTTTATTTCATACCCCTCTTTTGGAATCAATAACAAAAAAAAGGAAAAATATAATAATAAGTGAAAAGAAAAATTGTAACACTAAGGAAAATCGGGGTGAACTACATTTGACCTAATTCCTTTTAAGGATACGTAGGCAGCTTCACGACTTGGTCATAGTGAAACAAAAATCAAAAGATCCCCAAGCAAGAGACTGGGGCAGACGTTGTGTTTGTAATAAGAAATTTGGTTCCAAACGTTTTAATTCTAACCTATTGAATTTGGTTGAGCTTTTTTGATACCCTTTTTTCTTTCCAAGAACCTATATTAATGTCCAAAGAAAGACCTCTCGATCAGTCTTCAAGAGGTGCCAAGTCAAGCAAGTAAAGATGATTCATTCCAGGGGCAACACTCCGGTTTAAGAAAAAATGAGAGAGTCTTATCGGTGAAAACCCACAAGGGCACTGTAAGGCGACGAAGGATGAGCGAAATGAGAGTCTTAGTGGTGAAAACCCTCGAAGGGAACTATAAGGCGATGAAAGCTGAGAGAAATCCAAAAATGAGAGATTCTTACTGGTGAAAACCTTCACGGGCACCATAAGGCGGCGAGGAATAGAGAAAGGAGCATGTGAGATAAGGCTGGCGGCAGAAATCTGTCGTGGCATCAAGCAGAACAAAGATTATGATTCGGCAAATAATTGGGTTGTAAGAATCTTGAGACGCAGATCAAGACAATTGGAAATTGATTGAATCTAATAGACTGGGTTGATTAGTCCGAAATGCACAACATGATCATTGGGATCGGTTATCCCATTCAGATAAGTCCTTTTCTTTTCTCAAACAATCTTCTCAAGGAAGATATTCTCTTTTATTTTGTCTTTTGAGTCGTTACATTTCTTCTTTTTGGCTAAATCTTTTTCAATAATAATTTGATTCCAACAAATAAGAAGGAATTTCAAATCTTACCACCAGTTTCCAATATGGTGCAAAGCAAAGTGTGGCTAGGACAAGCCGACGATGATATGATGAGATGTGAAAGGCGTAATTGGAAATCCAAATGATGGAATGGTCTAAGATTACATAAAAGGAATGGGATCGGATAAGAAAGACTAGAAGTGGAAAGCAACAGCTGGGAAGTTTGTGGATAAGGAGTAGTCATACGGTTGGAAATTCTCGACCGAGTTCAAGGCAGTCAGATAAAAACCGAGCATGAAAAAGAAAGAAGGGAAACACATCCTCAGTAGGAGTATCACAACCAATCACCATACCCTAAACTGACCAATTTTTTCTTTGTGTTTGAAACAAGGGCAGGAAGTGTTGTTGAAAGCCGAGGAAATTTTTCGCGAAAAGAGAGCAAGTACCAAACAGCCACCAAACTAGGGAAGAAAATTTTCTTTGTATAGATAAAGATAGTTGAAGTCAGGCGTCCACTTGGAGAACAAGGAAAAATAGTTAAAGATAGTGGTAGTCAGACGTCCACCTGGAGAACAAGGAACAATAGTTGAAGATAGTTGAAGTCAGGTATCTACCTGGAGAACAAGGAATAATAGTTGAAGATAGTTGAAGTCAGGCGTCCACCTGGAGAACAAGGAACAATAGTTAAAGATAGTTGAGGTCAGGCGTCCACCTGGATAACAAGGAATTTTAGTTGAAATTTTGAAGTCAGGCGTCCACCTGGAGAACGGAGGAAGTAAAATCAAGTTTTGAAGTCAGGAGCCCGCTTGGAGAACAGAGGCATATAAATTCAAGTTTTGAAGTCAGGAGCCAGCCTGGAGAACAGAGGCATATAAATTCAAGTTTTGAAGTCAGGAGCCCGCCTGGAGAACAGAGGCATATAAATTCAAGTTGTGAAGTCAGGAGCCCGCCTGGAGAACAGAGGCATATAAATTCAAGTTTTGAGTCAGGAGCCCACCTGGAGAACAGAGGCATATAAATTCAAGTTTTAAAGTCAGGAGCCCGCCTGGAGAACAGAGGCATATAAATTCAAGCTTCGAAGTTAGTAGTCCTCCTGGAGAACAGAGGCATACATTTCAAGTTTTGAAGTCAGGAGCCCTCATGGAGAACAGAGGAAGTAAAATCAAGTTTTGAAGTCAGGAGCCCGCCTGGATAACAGAGGAAGTAAAATCAAGTTTTGAAGTCAGGATCCCACCGGGAGAACAAAGGAAGTAAAATCAAGTTTTGAAGTCAGGAGCCCGCCTGGATAACAGAGGAAGAAAAATCAAGTTTTGAAGTCAGGAGCCCGCTTGGAGAACAGAGGAAGTAAAATCAAGTTTTAAAGTCAGGAGCCCGCCTGGATAATAGAGGAATAAATTCAAGTTTTTGAAATCAGGAGCCCGCTTGAAAAACCAAGGGAAGGCAACAATGGTCAGAAGAAGACGATTCAAGTCTTCGAAAAGAAAACAAGTCAAGTTTCATAGGAAGAGAAGAAGCAGTTCAGAATCAACGATCAGGTACTCGCCTGACGAGAGGGAAAGCATCTCAAGAGTTTGATGCAAGAAAACAACAAGGGAACTTCGGGGGAAATACAAGTCAACAAGGCAACAACAGTCACAAGAACAAGTTTGAAAATAAATCTTTGTAATTCATAGACTATAGCATAGTCTAGCACGGTATAATAAGGAGGTCAGTAAGCAGTAGCAGCAGTAGTAACAATGAAATCACAGCTTCATGGTAATCCCATCTACCAAAACTTCCCGAACTACATTGACCTGATTCCTTTTTAGCCAAGGATATGTATGAAACCTTTGAAGCAGAGGTTCGGTCAAATCATTCAAAAATGCTTCACACGGAGTACTCAAACGGGCAAAAATCGCTAGTATTCGCTCACTTTATCTTTGCACGAAAACTCTTCGTGTTTCCGGACAAAGAGGGGCAGCTGTGAGCATGTGATTTTTTCCTCACTCGAATCACTCCCAAAAATTCAAAATAAAACAATTTTTCCTTTTGCGTGCAATTTTATGAATTTTCGTGATATTTTCGGCTATTGTTTGCATTTGTGCGTGCATGATTAGTTTTTTTAAATTAATGAAAATACAAAAATATGTTGCAATTGTGTTTACATTTTTATTAGACATTTCAGAATTAATTGTTAAACTAAGTGTTCCTGAAAAAATAGAAAAAAATCAAAATAATGTATTTTTGTATTTTTTTAGTAATTAATGTCGAATCTCGTGTTTTCTTTTAATTTGTTAGTTAATTACGTGTGATAATTATTAATAAGCACTATCTAGTATTATAATCTAATTAGGACTTTGGTTTTAATTTTTGGAATAAAATAATTTAGGAGGAAAATAAAAGAAAAGAAAAGAAAATAAAGAGGAAATATCATTTGGGCCAAACCCACCCCAAACCCGGATTTGCCCAGGCCCAAACCAAATCCCTACCCCAGTCCAACTCAAAACCCGGTTCGGGAGTCCAGTGACCAAGCCATCGAAACGACGTAGTATGGGATTGGAACTACGTCGTTTCAATGCCATCTAATCTCAACCGTACATCAATCCCCATCTAACGGTCCAGAACCTACCTCCAATACCCATACCCGGCCCCGACCCGTTTTTCCTGAACCGATCCAGTCTCTCACTCAACCAAACAACACCGTTTTTGATAAGTCAATTGATCCAAGTCGTTGATCTCAGTTGATCTAATGACTTGTATTTATTCCCTCCCCCAGTATGTAACCCTCAAACCACACCTGACCCCTACAGAACCTCCCCTTCCCTCCACCTTATCCGTCGTCTCCCTCATCCAAACCGTAGCGACCCGCCGCCTTAAAACACCACCGCCTTGAGCTGGCGGCGCCGGCTTCGATGACCCCAATTTCACACCCCGATTTCCCCTCATCCTCCTCATCCCAAATCCTTTATCTGTTTCCATCGAATCTTGACCAAGTCGCTCGAATCTTAAATCAAAGAAGGCCGGTCGAACCTTAACCCTCCCAAATACACCCAAACCGATACCATACAATCACCGGACTATCCTCACCCCAAATTTCTTACCAGCTTCCCCCGAATCCCGCTAAAAGGGCTCGAATATCAAATCTAGGGTTCGAACCCTAGAAATCCCAGACATACTTCGATTTTTCCCGGCAATAGGCTAAAGATATAGAGTCGATTAGGTCTCAAAACAACAATACTCGCTTGTTCATGACAGTGAACGAGCGAGTGATGTTATTTGGAGATCAAATCGGAAAATTCAAGTCGGTAGTTCGAGGTTTGTCAGGCAAGTTTCCTTTTTAGATTTCTTTAATTTGGTCATTTCTTCTTCTTCTCCTTATTTTATTTTTTATTCTCTAAGACAATAGTCAGAATTAATATTAGGTTTGTTGTGAAATTATTAACTATTTGATTATTTGTTATTTATTCTTGCAAACGACTTAGATTTTTTCAAAAAAAAACATTTAAACATTGCTTGAGTTCTTTTGGAGAAGGCACACTAAAATTGTTTGAATTAGGATTTTTGTGGTTTCTGTATGTTTGTTGAATGGCCCTGAATAATGTGATGTTACTTAATAGCTCATCTCAAGGGATTTTAATAATGTGGAAGGGACAATTAACAGGATTTGTTCAAATTTAGTAACACGAGATTTAAATGTTTTTTGAGAATGAGAGTTTATTAAATGGTTTAAGGTAAGTGGTATGCCAACACTGAATGTCAGTACAATACTGAATTAAAGGGTTAAATTATAAAAAATGGATCAGTAGTAGGATTGACACACTGTTAAGTACCTTTAGAGGTGGAAAAATCAAAAGCAGTATGGGTTAATGATAAAAGGTTTAGAGAATAACATGGGAGAAATATTTCTTAATTGAAAAGTGGAAATACACGCGTCTAGTGCTCTGAAGAGCTAGAAAGGGGTTCAGGTTTGAGTATAAATACAGAGGTATAGAGTTAGATAAAAGAACAGAGAAAAAATCTGAAAGAAAAACATTTTGCAAAGCTGAGAGTTTAACACACATAAGATACATTCTGATATACAATCACACAAAGGGAAATACCCAGATATTGATACACATAAAATAAATCAGTAGTTGGTATTCTGAAATGCAATTGAGATTCTTGAAAGTACTGTTCTATTAGAATTGCATTCTCAAAGTGTTTTCTTTGAAGGCTTACTATTCCATTTGGGTCTTTGAGATAAGTTGAATTTGGGATTCTGAAATTGGTGGGATTCTGCTGGGGTTCAAGTTATTTTAAGGATTGGTTTGCTGAAGCTGTGTGTCTGCTGACCTTTTGCATTTCCTTTTTTCATCTCAATTTCCAGGTATACACTCATGAAACTTATACAATGTGACACCTGATTGAATATTGAGGAATGAAAGTTTAAAATTCTAAGTGATCTGCTACTGTATCATTAATTTGTAGCTGTATTTCTTCTATTGTCTTGTATTTTGCTATTTTGAATGACATATGTCCGATTAAGGTGTGAATTAATAGGACATAGTAAAAAATGATCCTGAATGTGCTAGGACCTAGGTTTAAATGTGACATTTCTTAGATCTCCTTTCTAATTGTATGAATTAGTTAACAATAGACTATACTGAAGCTGTTGGTTTATTTATTTCTAGAGAATCAGTCTAGACATGAAATGATATGTGGTGTTTAGATCTTTGTGATTATCTTAATGGCTGAATAGAATTGATGCTAGTATAACATATTTTGAATAGGACGCTAGGGCTGAAGGACTCAATTAATTCATGCTTGCCTATGTTTGTTTCAATCTACGTCTAAATTTAGCATATGCTGGGGTATTCATCAATGATTCTGTTGAAATAGAAAAATGATAGTATGGGACAATATCTTCATTATGAACATGTTTTGACATTATAACATGTTTTGCTCATGATTAGGGATAATTAATTCTAGCTTAGTTTTCTTTATGGAAGTATTTTTAAGGCATTAGGACTATAATTATTTGTGCATGTTGAATCAAAAGCTGGGCCAAGTGTGTGGCCCAACACTTATAGATTGCTATATTATATTGTGACATCAGCCTTTTGGGCTTTGGGTGAGCCCATTTCCTTTTGGGGAGCTTGGCTCATGACTTGGGTTATTGTGGACTCTTGATCATAAAGTCCCTTTGGGTTATAATTTCCAGTCTCATCAACTGGGCCAGATGTTTAGTGGTATGGAATGAGACCACTCGTCACCTTGCTGGGCCTACGCTGGGCCCAAATCTGGGCAATTTTCCTTTTAAAATCAGTAATTCGTTTGGGGATTGAATCGGGTCAATAGTGGAGTTTTTGAAATCAATATTGGATTTGTTTAAAATTGTCACAACCCGGATTTCCCACCATCGGGAGTCTTGATAAGCTGGTATCAAAGCTCTAGGTTACATAGGTCTCGCTACTCACGGACAAACTTGGTAGAGTCTGAGGGATCGGTACGGAGACGTCTGTATTTATCACCCAGAGGCTATGGAGTTAGGAAAAGTTTCACTTTTGTTCTTTCTTGTCGTGCGATTCTGTTTCTCAAATACTGATTGTCTTTCTACTCTGTTCTTTTGCAGATGGCGAGAACACGTGCTTCCTATTCTACCGCGCAGCAGCCTGAGCCCCCAGCAGCAGCTCTTGCGAGGGACAAAAATTGGAAGAACTTTTAGCTTTTTAATACACCTGGGCTCAGGATTGAAATGATGGCTGGACTCATTAGCAATTAAAATACAATAGATAAAAGGAGCTCAACCTTTGGAATTACTACCTTATTTAGTTTAAACTCCAATAAAATCCCTTGGGAATTTTTATGTTATCCTTTCTTCGCTAAGCTTCTTTCAATAGCCGGTGTGTGCCACACCAAACGCAAAAAATGATAATTGCATGGCCTTTATTTAAATTAATTTGGTATTGATCCTTATAATTTGAAGCGTGCCATTTAGCAAATTCCATGGCCCTCGCAAAGTGCAAATGCGTAGTTGTTTTAGGCGCGTCATTTAATAATTGTATCTTCTTAAGCTTGGGTGCACATTTATGTGACCCAAATCCAAATCCCAACGAAGTTTGAAATATGTCAAAAACCATGGGTGCATTTATATGACGTGGTTCGAGACGTGTTTTAATGACGTTGCAATTTTCTTTTAAATGTAATAACGAAGCGGTTAAAGAAGTTAAAATTTACATATAGGTTCATAATTATTTAAAATCAGATAATTTAAGCCGAATACGACAGTTGAGCAACCTTGCTAGAACTACGGAACCCAGGAATGCCTAACACCTTCTCCCGGGTTAACAAAATTCCTTATTCGGATTTTTAGTTCACGGACTGTTAAACAGAGTCATTATTTTTGTCGATTCGGGATTCAACCGATGACTTGGGACACCATTAATCTCCCAAGTGGCGACTCTAAATCTCTTAATAAACGAATCCGATTCAGATTGTCCTTTAATTGGAAAAAACTCCCTTATACCCTCCCGGAGGTGTATGTAAAAAAGAGATGTGACATTTACTACAGATATATAATCATGATGGTGGAATCACATGCCACAAGTAAAATAGAGGTTTACTGAAACAAGTAGTAGTTGGCATGAGCGGTTGGTCATCCCGGTTCAATTATGACGCGAAAAATTATTGAGAATTCACATTGGAATATATTGAAGAATTCAGAGATTCTTCAAGAATTCTCATATACGACTTGTTCTCACGATAAATTGATTACTATACCAGCTGGAGTTGGATTATATTACCTAATTTTTGAAACGTATAAAAGGTGATATATATATATAGGGCCCAGTCACCTGCCATGTGGACCATTTACTATTATATAATTTTAATAGATGTATCTATTGTATGATCACATGTGTTGCATCTATTGTATGGTCACATGTGCATTGATTATCAACTTGCAATTTGACTTTTGCAAGGTTGCTTGCTCAAATTATTAGAGCACAGTTCCAGAATATAAATTTTGATAACTTATCTTGATAATGCTGGTTTAAATCCAAGTTAGTTTAACAGAAATTGTATGCCTCCAATTATAGCTAAACAGTTGGTTATGAGAACAAAACTCCCAAATAGAAATTTGGCATGATTAATACACAACAACACTTGTACGCATCTAGCCAAGCTATGATAAATTCTCTCTATCACAATTGGTTCAGGGTCAGTAACCAAATAATTTCTATAAAGAAATATGGATGTATGATATGATATAATTATCCCACCACAATGCACAAAGATGAGTTCCCAAAAAAAGTTAAAAATTGTGTTGGTGATCCCAACATTAGGTGGAGAAAATGAGCAGCTGAAAAAAGTAATATATGGAATGAATAATTATGAGTACACCTAGATCCTCGTACAAGAAAATGTGAACTTAAAGTTCAAGTGATAATTTATTTCTAAAATATTTCTAGGCGCATTTGCTGACCCAAAGCTAAATATCATATTTCAGCTGTTAATGCTCCAAATAGAATAAAGTCCATGATGGACATAATCTATGGAATGCATGAAGCGTAATAGACTAATCGGTTCCAAAGATAAAACTACTTGAATAAGGAGATTAGCAAATGTTCAAGATGGTCATAATAAGGAGGCAAGTGCTTTATAATAGAACCATGAGATAACACTTTATAAGACCTCACGGAAGGGGCTCAGATACCTGAAAATAATGAGATCTCGATAAGTTATGTCTTTATTGATTGATGATGGAACCGACATAAAATGATCATCGACAATGTTGTTGATATAATGTGGTGCTCAATATTATTAATATTGACAAGGATCTTGAGATCAAATCTATCATGAAGTTTGGACAGATAAATGATTGGCCAAATAAAAAGCACACAATAAAAATCGACTTCACATGAAAAATGTGAAGTTGGACGGATAGTCCTCAAACCTAAACGTATAAAGCCAGTGGAGGTATAAATGTGTTCTTGTGCAAAAGATTAAATAAAAAAATCAAGTCGATAGACATAGAGACAACTTGTGGCACAAAACGATTTTTAAATATCTTGGTATTGATTTGGATCCATGTTCTCTTGTGGTAGATGTAGTCATTTCAGGTTTTGGTCTGACAATGTATTTGATATGCGTATAATGAAAATCCTTTAAATTATTCTAAAGCATATCAAGGTTACAAGAAATTTACTAAATAAAGCATCAACAAATCATTATTATGTGTATTAGAGCATCATGGCATACATGATTTATTTTTTGTTGGTGCACTATACATATTAAGTATAATAATATGCTAGCGAGATATAGTTTTATTCCTATATGAAGATATTAGAATACTATTCGTATTATATTGTAAAAGGAATCCTTGATATAGATTTGTTTATTCTAACAAATATTGCCAAGGTTTTTTTGGTTATGCAAATGCAGGCATTTTCTGAAGTTCGTTCGTCAGATAATATATTTGTAGATGAGAGTACTGCCATATTATTATTTTACATTGAAGGCAATTGTTGATAATTATTTAAGTTATGTCAATATACTAGCAACTGATAAAGCAAGTGACCTCAACACACAACAAATGTGTGACTTTTCTTTGAAGAGAAGATTCCAATAATAATGAAGACGATGATCATTGCTTATCTCAATTGAAAGAAGGATATATTGAAGTAGACATAATAAAGCATATATTTCATCAAAGTTCTTTATCATACACAATCTTCGGTGAACGATGAAATAGATGTTCAACAAATTTGTTCGCTTGATAATTTGGTATTCTGTTCAGTGAAGCATGAGCAACCTCAACATTTGAGAAGTTTGTATACAAGATCGGAATAAGTCATCTCGGAGAAAAAATTGATGTTTTCATCAGGGGGAGACAAATACACACTATACTCTTTTTCCATTAGCTAACATTTTATCTCACTGGGTTTTTCTAGTAAGGTTTTTTAATGAGGCAACAAATAATGCGTATACAAGATATGTGTACTATTTTTACTTCACCAAGATTTTTTCCCACAGGGTTTGTAACGATCTGACCGATCGTTTTGAGTATTTGTACTTTTCTCGGTAGTTTGGGGGCACGAGTAGCTCTGTATGTTGTATTGGGACTTGGGTGCAAAAATTTGGGTTCATTCCAAGTTTATTTGATATGTTTCGATGTGAGTTTTTGGAAGTCGAAATTTCAAAAGTTCCTTAAGTTTGATTTGAGCTGCATTTCATCGTTTCGATATTATGATATGTGTTTTGAGGCCTCGAGTAGGTCCGTATTATGATATGGAACTTTTTGGTATGTTTAGATGGGGTCTCGAGGGGCTTAAGTGAGTTTTGGATAGGTTTGGGTTGTATTGCGCTCATTTTTCTTATGTTTCGACATCGTTTCTTAAAGGATAAATGGTACCACATTGAACAAATGAGCTCCGAATTCTATTTTATTGAAGCATGAGTGTAACAACCTGGCCGGTCATTTCATGCATTACTGCTTTGTTTTCCCCACTTTTGCTTCTTATTGTCTTGTTTAGCTGTATTATGTGTTATCGAGTTAGTTGGCTCGGGTTCGGAGAGGTTTTGGTAAGGTTTAAGACACACAGTCTCTAAGCATTAATTGAAAAAGTCAACCGGATGTTGACTTATGTAAAACAAAGTTCTCGAATGTGAATTCTGATGGTTCGGATAGTTTCGGGAGGTGATTTAGGACTTAGGAGTGTGATCGGAACGTGTTTTGGAGGTCCGTAGTAGATTTAGGCTTGAATTGGCGAAGTTGGAATTTGGCATTTTCTGGGTGATAGGTAAGATTTTGATAAAGGGATCTGAACGAAATTTCGGGAGTTGTAGTAGGTCCGTTGTATCATTTTGGATGTGTGTGCAAAATTTCAAGTCATTCAGACGTGGTTTGATCAAAAGCGGAATTCAAAGGATTTTTGGAACCTTAGGCTTGAATTCGATGTTATTTGGTTGATTTGATGTTGTTTGAGGTGTTTTGATGATTGGTATACGTTTGGATAGTGGTATATGACTTGTTTGTGCTTTTGGTTGAGGTCCATGGATGCCTCAGGGTGATTTCGGGTGGTTAACAGGTGATTTTGAGTTAGGCTTGGCAGCTGAAGTTTCTATATTGCTGTCATCACCGCACTTGCGACTAGGGGAACACAGGTGCAAACTCGCAGAAGTGGATATGGAGTCGCAGATGTGGCCTCTGGCGAATTGAAAGAAGATGCAGATGCAGGAGGTGATCCGCATCTGCGGGCCCGCAGATGCGGAGCCTGGGTCGCAGGTGAGGAAATGGGTCTTAAGTGAAAACAGCAGATGCGGTGGTTTAGACCGCAGAAGCGGAAAATGATCGCAGGCGCGAAATCCCTTGGTTAGAAGGTATATATTTCATCCTTCGCGATTTTCAGCCTTTTTTCACCACTTTTAAATCGATTTTGGAGCTTTTTGGGGGATTTTGAAGAGGGAATCCGAGGGAACTTCATTGAGGTAAGATTTCTAAACATAAAACTCATCCCTATGGTGTTATTTCATTTATTAGGATTGAAATTTATGGAATTGGTGGTTAAATATTGAAGAAACTAGGGATTTAGATTTGAGACCTTTGATTAAGGATTTGAGAGGTCATTTGTGGTCGGATTTTGGTACTTTTGATATGGATGAACTCGTGGGAGGATAAGGAGTTTAGTGATGTAATGTTATCGGATTCCGAGACATGGGCCCAGGGGTCGGGTTTGGTTAATTTCGGGATTTGTGTTGTAATTTGATTATTTTTGCATGGATTTCATTCCCTTGGCATATTTTGACGTTATGATTCTGGTTTTGGATGTATTCTACACGAGTTGAGGCCGAGACGAGAGGCCAAGGCATCACGGGCTAGAGGTTGTAACGGATAGAGGTAAGTAATGATTTTAAATGTTGTCCTGAGGGTATAAAACCCCAGATTTCACATCATTCTGCTATTTTGAGGTGACACACACAGTAGATGATGAGCGTGGGGTCCTGCAACGTTGGAGATTGTGATTTAGTCCGTCCCGTATGACCGTTTAACTGTGTGTTCGATTGAAAACTATTTGCTATCATTATGTTTTGGGCTGAATGCCATACATGGGCCTCGTGCCAACTGTTTTGAACCCGTAGGGATTTTTACTACGATTCCTCACTGTTTTGATTTTGTATTTGTACTCAGTCATGATGTATTCTATTGTTTTTCATAATTCAGCCATATTTACTCTGTCTTGACATCTTAAATGATATTTGGGCTGAGCTTCATATTTTACTGTGCCCGAGTAGCTTTTAGATATTTCTGGCTGAGTAGGGCCGATGGCCTGTATTGTGAGGTTATTAGTGGATCGGGCTGCGCGCCACAATAGTATTGTACTATTTTATGATTATGAGGCTGAGGGCCTGAGTTGTTATGCCACGATGTGGCTTGTTATGAGACTGAGAGCCTATTGATTATACCACGAGATGGCTTGATATTGCGCTTGGGCCGTAAGGGGACCCTCCAGGGGTCTATACACCCCCAGTGAGTGCGGGTACCTAGTTTGTGATGTGATATAGCTCGAGGGGCTAATGTTGTTCCATGTTATAGTCCGAGGGGATGATACGAGTGATGGTGAGATAGCCCGAGGGGCTGATTCTTTTGGTATTATGCCCGAGGGGCTGATTTGTGTTTCTATCTTTTATCCCTATTTTCATTCATTCATTTGAACTGCTAAAAGATGTTTTAATAGGGGTTTTACTGAACTAAGAATTTTTAATGAGTTTTTACTATTTTATTGCCTTGTTCTGGTTTTATAATGCCTATTTGTAGCAATTTACTGTGTTTTACGTGCTTTCTTATCGCTCAGCTACCTTTACTATTATTACTTACTGGGTTGGCGTAATCATATTACTCCCTGCACCTTGTGTGCAGATTCAAGAGTCTTGGGTCATGCTAGCGAGGGTTGATTACTTCCAGCAAGCTGTTTGGAGTTCACTAGTTAGCTGCTCGACGTTCGTAGCTTGTACTAGCTTTGTAATAGACTGTACAATCCTTTTTCATACTCTTAGATAGATGTTTAGATGCTCATGATTGGTGACACCCCGATGTCGGTTTGTTTCCGCATTATCCTATTTCACTCTTTATTTTGGGATTTATCACTTTCTAATGACTTAAATATGAATTATTATACTGTTTAATTGGTTTTGGGGGTTTGTGTCGACTAACCTTGTTTCACGATAGGCACCATCATGATCGGGCCCGGTTTAGGGTCGTGACAAGTTGGTATTGGAGCCTAGGTTACATAGGTCTCATGAGTCATGATCAGGTTTAGTAGTCTCGCAGATCGGTACAGAGACGTCTGTATTTATCCTCGGGGGGTTGCAGAACCTTTAGGAAACTTCATATTCTTGAATTCTTGCCGTGAGAATCTGTTGATCCAAGTACTTACGTTATTCCATTCTCTCACAGATGGTGAGGACACGAGCGACCGGTTAGGATGGACGACTACCAATACCACCAGTTGTGGCCACTAGGGGCCGAGGACACGCTCAAAGATGTGGTAGGGGTAGAGGTGTAGCCCACACCACAGCTAGAGCAGCACCTGCAGACCCACTAGCTGCCGCAGTTTGGGTTCAGGTCCCAGTTGTGGACGCTCCAGCAATACCACCTCAGACACCAGCTGTGGCCATTGTGATTTCAGGCCTTCAGGAGGCCCTGACTCAGATTCTATCAGTATGCACTGGTCTAGCTAAGGCAGTCTTAGTTACTACAGCTACAACTACTTCTCAGGCCGGGGGAGACACTCAGACTCTCGTACACCTGAGCAGGTCGTGCAGGGACTTAAGACACGCAAGGCACATCTAGCCTAGCCAGTTGCAGCTGCTCAGGACTATGTAGCTCTTGCTATGCCAGAGGACGAGAAACGCAGGTTAGAGAGGTTTGGTAGACTTCAGCCTCCGACTTTTAGTGGTACGGAGGGCGAGGATGCTTAGGGTTTCTAAGATAAATGCTAAAGGATTCTTCTTATAACGGGTATTCTGGAGACCAGCGGGGTTGCTTTTACTACTTTTCAATTTTCTAGAGCTGCCTTCACTGGTGGGAGGCTTATAAGAGGCGTAGGCCTGTTGGTACAGCACCCCTTACCTGACAACAGTTCTCTATTCTCTTTTTGGATAAATTTATTCCACAGTCTTACAGAGAGGAGTTGCACAGGTAGTTCGAGTGGTTGCGACAGGGAGATATGACTGTGATGCAATATGAGATGAGGTTTTCAGAGTTAGCTCGTCATGCTATTTGGTTGGTACGTATAGAGAGAGAGGATTAGGAGGTTCATTGATGGCCTCACGTATCAGTTTCATATTCTCATGACAAGGGAGAGGGTATATGGTGCTACTTTTGAGGAGGTTGTCGATATTGCTCACAAGATTGAGTCTGTTTGTCGCTAGGAGTGAGATGAGAGAGAGGCCAAGAGGCCTCGGGGATCTGGTAGTTATGGTGGTGCTCCTTCGAGAGGTCAGTTTTAGCACGACAAAGGCCGTCCATTCAGGTATGCTCATTCATCTCACCCAGGTTATCTTGGGGCATCATCGGGTCATAGTTCTGATAGTTCTCAGTAGGGCCATTCATCACTCAGTGCCCTTCCAATCTAGAGTTCGTCCCGTGCTCCATCTGTTCAGGGCTCTTCTATGCCAGATGCATCTGCTAGTTATTTCGGTTCTAGGGGTTCCTTTTAGTCCTTCGAGTTGGGTCATATGTAGAGGCAGTTCCCTCGTCGTCTTGGGGGATCATTTCAGCAGAGGGTTTAGTCATTGGCTTTAGCGCCAATTACTTCACCACCACCCACCCATCCAGCTAGGGGTGGAGGTCAGTCATTTAGGGATAGCCTTAGAGGGGAAGGTCGATCAGGTGGCGGTCAGGTCCATTTCTGTGCACTCCTAGCTAGACCCAATGATATTGCTTCATATGATATGATTACATGTATTGTCTCGGTCTTCCACAATGATGCCTTTGTATGATTTGATCCTGGTTCCACTTATTCATATGAGTCACCACACTTTGCTCGTTATTTGGATACGCCCTGTGAGTCTCTTATTTTATCCGTTCGTATATCTACTCCGGTGGGCGATATTGTTGTTGTAGACCGAGTGTACCAGTCATGTATGGTGACTATTGGGGGTCTGGATACCCGAGTGGATCTTTTGTTGCTATGTATGGTAGACTTTGATGTTATATTGGGCATGGATTGGCTATCTCCGTGTCACGCTATTTTGGACTATCATGCTAAGACAGTGACTTTGGCTATGCCGGGTGTGCCATGGATTGAGTGGCGAGGTTCAACTGATTATGTTCCTAGTAAGGTAATTTCATTCTTGAAGGCCCAGCGTATGCTTGGGAAGGGTTTTATTTCCTACTTAGCCTTTGTAAGGGATATCGGTGCAGAGACTTCTAGTATTGATTTTGTTCGTGTTGTGAGGGATTTTCCCGATGTGTTTCCTGCAGACCTTTCGGGCACGCCACTGAACAAGGATATTGATTTTAGTATTGACCTAGTACCGGGAACTCAACCCATTTTTATTTCACCGTATCATATAGCACCAGCGGAGTTGAAGGAGCGGCTTCAAGAATTTCTTGATAAGGGGTTTATTCGGCCTAGTATGTCACCTTGGGGTGAGCCTATTCTATTTGTGAAGAAGAAGGATGGCACGATGAGGATGTGAATTGATTACAGGCAATTGAACAAAGTAACAATCAAGAATTAGTATCTTTTGCCTTGTATCGATGATTTGTTTGACCACCTTCAGGTAGCGAGTGTGTTCTCCAAGATTGATCTCCATTCAGGTTATCACCAGTTGAAGATCAGGACTCAGATATTCTTAAGATAGCTTTCAGGACTCGGTACGGTCATTATGAATTCTTGGTGATTCATTTAGGCTGACCAATTCCCCAACAACGTTCATGAAATTGATGAACATCGTGTTTTGGCCTTATCTCGACTCGTTTATCATAGTTTTCATTGATAATATTCTAGTGTATTCGCGTAGTCAGGAGGAGCACGCGAAGCATTTGAGAGTTGTGTTGTAGAGGTTGAGGGAGGAGAAGCTTTATTCAAAGTTCTCCAAGTGTGAGTTTTGGCTCGGTTCAGTGTCATTCTTGGGGAACGTGGGGTCTAACGATGGTATTCAGGTTGATTTAAAGAAGATAGAGGCAGTTTAGAGTTGGCCCAGACCGTCCTCAGCCACAGAGATTCATAGCTTTCTTGGTTTGGCGGGTTATTACCGCCGGTTTGTTCAAGGATTTTCATCTATCGCATTGCTCTTGACCAAGTTGACTCAAAAGGGTGCTCTTTTTATGTGGTTGGATGAGTGTGAGGTGAGCTTTCATAAGCTCAAGACTACTTTGACCATAACTCCAGTGTTAGTTTTGCCATCAACTTCAGGTTCATATACCGTGTATTGTGATTCTTCGAGAGTTGTTATTGGGTGTGTGTTGATGCAGGAGGGTAGAGAATAGCTTATGCTTCTCGTCAGTTGAATTCCCATGAGAAGAACTACCATGTTCATGATTTGGAGTTGGCTGCCATTATTTACGCATTGAAGATTTGGAGGCATTATTTGTATGGTGTGTCTTGTGAGGTATTTACGATCATTGTAGCCTTCAGAACTTGTTCAAGCAGAAGGATCTCAAATTTAGGAAGTGGAGATGGTTGGAGCTACTAAAGTATTATGATATTAGCATTTTGTACCATCAGGGGAAGGCAAATGTGGTGGCCGATACTTTGAGCCGGAAGGCGGTGAGTATAGGGAATTCGGCATTTATTCCTGTTGGCGAGAGACCTTTTGCACTTGATGTTCAGGCCTTAGCAAATAAGTTCGTGGGATTGCATATTTAGGAGCCTAGTCGGTTATTGGCTTGTGTAATTTCTCAGTATTCCTTATTTAATAGCATCAGAGAGGCCAGTACGATGATCCTTGTCACATCTCCTTTTTCCTACCC